>JAHHZJ010003673.1:0-116947 GCA_021437245.1 Aegilops speltoides
GTGATGGCGGGTGTCTGTCTCTCTCACTTTAGTTGAACCGAGTGTGGCTCGCCGGTCCTTGAGAAGGTTAAAAGCAGTCTATTTGTGAAAATATCGTTGTGGTTTTGATCGTGGGTGAGATTGGTTCTTGCTTAAGCCCGTAGCAGCCACGTAAAATTTGCAACAACAAAGTAGAGGGCGTCTAACTTGTTTTTGCGGGGCATGTTGTGATGTGATATGGTCAAGGCGTGATACTATATTTTATTGTATGAGATGATCATGTTTTGTAACGAAGTTATCGGCAATGGCGGGAGCCATATGGTTGTCGCTTTATTGTATGAAATGCAATGCATACTGTAATGCTTTACTTTATCACTAAGCGGTAGCGATAGTCGTAGAAGCATAAGATTGGCGAGGCGACAACGATGCTACGATGGAGATCAAGGTGTCGTGCCGGTGGATGATGGTGATTATGATGGTGCTTTGCGAGATGGAGATCACGAAGCACAAGATGATGATGACCATATCATATCACTTATATTGATTTGCATGTGATGTTTATCTTTTATGCATCTTATCTTGCTTTGATTGTGGTAGCATTATAAGATGATCTCTCACTAAATTATCAAGAAGTGTTCTTCACGGTATGCAGTTGCCAAAGTTAAATGCGTCTAGAGACACCACGTGATGATCGGGTGTGATAAGCTCTCGTCCATCTACAGCGGTGCAAGCCAGTTTGCACCTGCTGAGAATACTCGAGTTATACTTGACGAGCCTAGCATATGCGAGATATGGCCTCGGAACACGGAGGCCGAAAGGTCGGCGTGAATCATATAGTAGATATGATCAACATAAGATGTTCACCATTGAAAACTACTCCATCTCACGTGATGATCGGTTATGGTTTAGTTGATTTGGATCGTGATTACTTAGATGACTAGAGAGATGTCTGTCTAAGTGGGAGTTCTTAAGTAATATGATTAATTGAACTTAAATTTATCATGAACTTAGTCTGGTAGTATTTTGCAAATTATGTTGTAAGATCGATAGCTTGCGTTGTTGCTCTCATATGTTTGTTTGATATGTTCCTAGAAAACTGTGTTGAAAAATGTTAGTAGCAATATTGCGGATTTGATCCGTGATATGAGTTTATCCTCATTGCTGCCTGGAAGAATTATGTCCTTGATGCACGCTAAGTGACAAACCTATTGCGAGAAGCGGAATCACGAGGCGTTATGAGCGTTTGGCTAGCTCAATATGATGCTACTTGATAGTATTGTGCGCCATGCTTTATGGCTTAGAATCGGGACTTCAAAGATGTTTTGAACATCATGGACCATATGAGATGTTCAGAGTTGAAGTTAATATTTCAAACAAATACCGAGTTGAGAGATATGAAGTCTCCAACAAGTTCTATAGCTAAAAGATGGAGGAGAATCGCTCAACTAGTGAGCATGTGCTCAGGTTATGCAGGTACTACAATCGCTTGAATCAAGTGGGAGTTAATCTTCGGATAAGATAGTGATTGACGAAATTCTCTAGTCACCATCACCAAGTTAGTAGAACTTCGTGATGAACTATAGTATGCTGAGGATAGCGAAAATGATTCGAGCTCTTAATTGATGTTGAAATCGGCGTAGGTAGAAATCAGAAAAGAGCATCAAGTGTTGATGGTTGACAAGATCACTAGTTTCAAAAAAGGCAAAGGGAAAGAAAGGGAACTTCAAGTAGATTGACAAGCAAGTTGTCACTCCACGAAGAAACCAAAGCTGAACAAAAGCACAGCGAGAATGCTTACTTTGCAAAGAAATGGTCCTTTGGGCGGAACGCCCTAAATATTTGGTGGATAAGAAGGATGGCAAAGTGAAAAAGGTATATTTGATATCTGGTGTTTGATGTGTGCTTTACTTGTGTTTATAGCAACCCCTCGGTATTTGGTACTGGTTGGGTTGCTAGAGTAGTAACTCAAAGCAGGAATTCTGAGAATAAGCGAAACTAGTTAAGGGTGAAGTGACGATGTATGTTGAAAGTAGTTTCAAGATTGATATGATCATCATCGCACACTCCTATACTTCGGGATTAGTGTTGAACCTAAATAAATGTTATTTGGTGTTTCGTTGAGCATGAATATGATTTGATCATGTTTATTGCAATCACGGTTATTCATTTAAGTAAGAGAATAAAGCATTGTTACATTTTACATGAATAAAACCTTATATGGTTACACACCCAATGAAAATGGTTCATTGGATCTCGATCGTAGTGATACACATATTCATAATATTGAAACCAAAAGATGCAAAGTTAATAATGATATTGCAATTTATTTGTGGCACAACCGTTTAGAGTCATATTGGTGTAAAAGCGCATGAAGAAACTCCATCTTGATGGGATTTTGGAATCACTTGATTATGAATCACTTGATGCTTGCGAACCGTGCCTTTTGGGCAAGATGACTAAAACTCCGTTCTCGGAACAATGGAACAAACTCTTGACTTATTGGAAATAATACATACCGATGTATGCGATCCAATGAGTGTTGATGCTAAATGGCAAGTATCGTTATTTTCGACCTTCACAGATGACTTAGCGAGATATGGGTATATCTACTTAATGAAACATAAGTCTGAAACATTTGAAAAGTTCAAGAATTTGAGTGAAGTTGAAAATCATCGTAACAAGAAAATCAAATTTCTACGATCGATCGTGGAGGTGAATATTTGAGTTCTGAGTTTGGTCTACATTTGAAACAATGCGGAATAGTTTAGCAACTCACGCCACCGGAACATCCGCAGTAATGGTGTGTCGAGCGTCGTGTCGTACTTTCTTGGATATGGTGCGATCTATGATGTCTCTTACAGATTTACCGCTATCGTTTTGGGGTTATGCTCTAGAGGCGGCCGCATTCACCTTGAATAGAACACCGTCGAAATCCGTTGAGGCGACACCTTATGAACTATGGTTTGGCAAGAAACCAAAGTTATCGTTTCTAAAAGTTTGGGGATCGATGCTTATGTGAAAAAGCTTCAACCGATAGCTCGAACCCAAATCGAATAATGTCTTCATAGGATACCCAAAGGAGACGGTTGGGTACCCTTCTATCCAGATCCGAAGGCAAGACATTCGTTGCTAGAATGGATCCTTTCTAGAAAGAGTTTCTCTCGAAAGAAGTGAGTGGGAGGAAAGTGGAACTTGATGAGGTAATAGTACCTTCTCCCTTACTTGAAAGTAGTTAAATCGCGAAACCGGTTTACGAGACACCTACACCAAGTAGTGAGGAAGTTGATGATGTTGATCATGAAACTTGAGATCAAGTTACTGCGAGAACCTCGTAGATCGACGAGTAAGATCCGCTTTAGTGAATACGGTAATCCTGTTCGGAAGTCATGCTACTAGATCATGATGAACCTCACGAACTATGAAGAAGCGATGGTGAGCCAGATTCCGCAAAATGGCTTGAAGCCATGAAATGCGAGATGGGATCCATGTATGAAAACAAAGTATGGAGTTTGGTTGACTTGCCGAGGTAGGCAAGCAATAGAAAACAAGTGGATCTTCAAGAAGAAGGCGTGTATTGTATTAATATTCTTGTCTATAAAGCTCGACTTATGTAAAGGTTTCGGCAAGTTCAAGGGATTGACTACGATGAGACCTTCTCACCCGTGGCGATGCTTAGAATCCGTCCGAATCATGTTAGCAATTGCGCATTTTATGATTATGAAATTTGGCAAATGGATGTAAAGACTGCATTCTGAATGGATTTACGGAAGAAGAGTTGTATATGATGCAACGGAAGGTTTTATCGATCCAAGGAGCTAACAAAGTGTGCAAGCTCGGCGATCCATCTATGGACTGGTGCAAGCATCTCGGAGTTGGAACAAGCGCTTTGATAGTGTGATCAAAGCATTTGGGTTTATACAGACTTTTGGGAAGCTTTGTATTTACAAGAAAGTGAGTGGGAGCTCTGTAGCATTTACGATATTATATGTAGATGACATATTCTGATCGAGAAATGATATAGAATTCTGGATAGCATAAAGGGATACTTGAATAAGAGTTTTTCAATGAAAGACCTCGGTGAAGCTGCTTACATATTGGGCATTAAGATCTATAGAGATAGATCAAGGCGGCTTAATTGGACTTTCACAAAGCACATACCTTGACAAAATTTTGAAGAAGTTCAAAATGGATCAAGCAAAAGAGGGTTCTTGCACGTGTTACAAGGTGTGAAGTTGAGTAAGACTCAATGCCCGACCACTTGAGAAGATAGAGAGAAAAATGAAAGATGTTCCTATGCTTCAGCCATAGGCTCTATCATGTATGCAATCTTTGTGTACCAGACTGATGTGTGCCTTGCTATAAGCCTAGCGCGGTACCAAAGTAATCGAGTGGATCCTTTGGACAGCGGTCAGAACATCTGAAATACGAAAAGGACTAAGGATATGTTTCTCGATTATGGAAGTGACAAAAGGTTAAATGCGTAAAGGGTTACGTCGATGCAAGTTTTGACACCGATCTGGATGACTCTAAGTCTTAATCGGATACATATTGAAAGTGGGAGCAATTAGCTAGAGTAGCTCGTGCATAGCATTGTAGACATAGAATATTTGCAAAATACATACGGACTCTGAATATGATAGACCCGTTGACTAAGATTCTCTCACAAGCAAAACATGATCACACCTTAGTACTCTTTGGGTGTGAATCACATAGCGATGTGAACTAGATTACTGAATCTAGTAAACCCTTTGGGAGTTGGTCACATGGCGATGTGAACTATGGGTGTTAATCACATGATGATGTGAACTATCGATGTTAATCACATGGTGATGTGATCTAGATTATTGACTCTAGTGCAAGTGGGAGGCGAAGGAAATATGCCTAGAGGCAATAATAAAGTTATTATTTATTTCCTTATTTCATGATAAATGTTTATTATTCATGCTAGAATTGTATTACGGAAACATAATACATGTGTAAATACATAAACAAACATAGTGTCACTAGTATGCCTCTACTTGACTAGCTTGTTAATCAAAGATGGTTATGTTTCCTAACCATGAACAAGGAGTTGTTATTTGATTAACAAGGTCACATCATTAGTTGAATGATCGATTGACATGACCCATTCCATTAACTTAGCACCCGATCGTTTAGTATGTTGCTATTGCTTTTATCCATGACTTATACATGTTCCTATAACTATGAGATTATGCAACTCCCGTTTGCGGAGGAACACTTTGGTACTACCAAGCGTCCTGTATGCTTGGGTGATTATAAAGAAGTACTGAGTGTCTCCAAAAGATGTTGGGTTGGCGTATTTGAGATTAGGATTTGTCCTCCGATGTGGGAGAGGTATCTCTGGGCCCTCTCGGTAATGCACATCCACTGAAGCCTTGCAAGCACTACAACTAATGAGTTAGTTGTGAGATGATGTATTCAGGCGAGAAAAGAGACTTGCGATAGCGAGATTGAACTAGGTATTGGATACAAGCGATCGAATCTCGGGCAAGTAACATATACCGATGACAAAGGGAACAACGTATGTTGTTATGCGATCTGACCGACTAAGATCTTCGTAGAATATGTAGGAACCAATATGGGCATCAGGTCCGCTATTGGTTATTGACCGAGAATAGTTCTAGGTCATGTCTACATTGTTCTCGAACCGTGAGATCCGCACGCTTAAGGTTTCGATGGCGGTTATTATGAGTTTATGTATTTTGATGTACCGAAGAAGTTGGAGTCCGGATGTGATCACGGACATGGCGAGGAGTCTCGAAATGGTCGAGACATAAAGATTGATATATTGGAAGCCTATGTTTGGAGTTCGGAAGGTTCGGGGAAAACAAGCGAATTCTGGGAGATCTAGGAGGTTCAGGAACCCGAGGAGTAAATGGGCCTCGGTGGGCCTCGAGGGAAAGGAAGGGCGGCGGGGTGGCGCAGCTCCCTTCCCCGATCCGAATAGGACAAGGAGGCCGGCGCCCCCTCCTCTTCCCCTCCCCAATCCTATTCCAACTAGGAAGGGAGTCCTACTCGGCGGGAGTAGGACTCCTCCAGCGCCTCCTCTAGGCAGCCGGCCTCCCCCTCCCTCCTTTATATCTGAGGCGGGGCACCCTAGAACACACAAGTTTGATCTACGGATGGTTCCTTAGCGTGTGCGGTGCCCCCTCCACCATATTCCACCTCGGTCATATCGTGCATGAAGCTTAAGCGAAGCCTGCGCAGTGAAACATCAAGATCGTCACCACGCCGTCGTCTTGGAACTCTCCCTCGACACTCGGCTGGATCGGATCTGAGGGCGTCATCGAGCTGTCCGTGTGTCAAGAACTTCGGCGCCGAATGTGGGCCGGGATTGGTCGGATCGCGAGGAGAGCGTCGACTACTTCCTCTCGTTGTGATCGCTTCGCTTCAGGTCTACAAGGTATGTAGACAACACTCTCCCCCTCGTTGCTATTCATCACCATGATCTTGCGTGTGCGTAGGAAATTTTTGAAATTACTCGTTCCCCAACAATCCATTCTTGTACTACCCATATCATCAATGTTAATCAAGCAAGTGGGGTTTACCTCCATCGAAGGCGAACCTGGGTAAAAACCGTGTCCTTGTCTCTGTTACCATCCGCCCTAGAGCGCCTGAGTTCGGGACCCCCTACCGAGATCTGCGGTTTGACACCGACATTGGTGCTTTCATTGAGAGTTCCTCTGTATGCGTCAGCTGATAAGCGATGGCTCCTTGATCATCAACAACAACGCCGATCGAGGTGAGACTTTTCTCCCGGACAGATCTTAAATATTCGGCGGCTTTGCCGCTGCGGGCAATTAAGCAGCCATGTGGAGCAGATTTAAAAGCTTCGCCCCTGGCCGTCGGGTCAGATTTGGAAATCTAAACTTCACGGTGACATCGCGGAGACTTGATCTTGACGGTTTGAGCCACAATAGCGCGCCCGCCGTCACGATGGGCATGATTTAGCTCTTGCCGAGCGATTGCCACAGGCCGCTTATGAGTCGCTCAGACCCTTAGTCGGGTGACCCATGCTGGTCGAGGGCGGGTGGCTAGACACCGACTCGGGGCTGCAACCTCTCTGGCGATGGGCGAATCTTGACCTGCCCTTGTAAAGCTCATGACTCCGGTGCTGGACTCCTCGCCGCGGACTCGAACCTCCTGCGCTTCTGTCCAATCCGGATTGGGCACCGATCATGGAGTTCACCACCACATACATCTTCGGCACTCACCCTTTGGCGACATCTGAATTAGCTAAAGTATCTCTCGTTGTCCGAGGAAGGCCTGGCGGACAGCAGTCGGGGCGGTTGAGAATCAGACGCGAAGAAATTCAAAAGCCACCACCACCCACTTTGTAGCCCATATCGACGATCTAACCGACATGCTGAATTACGACTCGAGACATCGGCGGTATGGGCGGCGATGGGAGGCGACCAGAACAACGCCTAAGGGCCTTTGGAAGACCACCTCGTCATCGACATATACATGGTGGATATCCCAAAGGATGGGAGCAGCGAGGATGCAGCGGAGGAAGGCTCCTCCAAGAAACAGCCCAGCCCGTCTCTGCGTCGCTCTAAATCCGCCACAGCAAGAATGGAGATTCGACACGGAGATAATAACACCTAGAGAGTGCGAAGACAACCCCCTCGGCCAAGATTCGGCACGAGGGAGGCGGAAGCCAGCCCTCACGAGAGTGGCAAGCGAAGGCGGAGGATGATAATTACATGCCTCCCTCCGGGAGCAGAGGCAAGCCTCATGACATGACCGAATTCGTGGGTGCCGAGATCCCGTCGAACAAGAGCATTTTAAATGCAGGCTAATGGCCACGGCGAAGAGCCTAAAAAAAAGTAGCAACAGCTTCGAGCTGATCAAGACCTGCTGGCCGGCGGATGGACCAAAGTCCTTGCGGCCGAGCATGAACTCGAGCGCCCTCAAAAGCTACCCAAAACGCAAGTTGCTCCCCGATTAGGAGGAGGCATATAAACCTTCATCACCCAGCACTGTCTGGCCAGGACCGCCACCTCGTGGCGTGACGTGACGGAAGGCCTCTAGACCCTCCATGCGAGCCGTGCCCGGCATCGCTCCAAAGCGAAGCCACGGGGAATGCAGCCGGACTTGCGAGACATATTGGAGGACAAGGCAAGACAATCAAGATCGATCTCTACGGATCACGTGGGCGCCCCCGATCTGGCGGCGACTACCGTCGCGCCCGGATCTGACAACTCCGGCGGGCGAACACGATGAACATAGCTCGCTTGAGCCACATCGTGATATTGCCCAATCTGAGCGCCGCACACCACTATGATTCACGGATGAAGTAATGGATCATCAAATCCTGAAGGTTTAAACCCGTGAATATTGAATCTCTCGATGGCAGCTTGCAGACCCGCGGTTTGGATCAAGACTATCTCCTTCATATCCACATGGCCGGTGGCGATCTTCCGCGCCATCAAATATCTCCCCTCAAGCAAAGGACCAGCTCGGCATTGGCTTAACAGCTTGCCAGCAGAGTCAATTGGGTGTTGGGAGGACACTGGAAGCCGCATTCGCTTGACAACTTCCGGGCACATATGTGCGACCACGAGGCCGATGACCTAAGCCACATAATTCAGCGGAGACGAATCGGCGGAGAGTTACAGACACGGTTCTTAACAAGAAAAATCAAATCGTCATTTGTCGGGATCGGAGGCCCTACGCAACCTTCAAACATAACATCATGACAGTGGCTGGCCCGGCACCTAGGACGGGAAAAGCGAAATCCATGGCAGCCCTCATCACTCATGACCCTTCTGCGCGGAGAGGACAGTGGCAGCTAGCCGCGCCATAATAACCTCGGCAAAAATTCGGCGGTCCGGGATAACAAGGACGCAATGGCAGGTCGTGTACTTAACAAAAACAAGCGTCGCGTTAGCGATAACACGAGATCTGGCGATTAACGCGGATTGAGAGCTCAAACCTGGTCGTCGGAAAAAGCCATTCAAAAGAACTACTCGGTCCGTCCAACTTGGACGAATACTCGACGCTTCGTAGCGGATACACGGCACCCGAAAAGC
This sequence comes from Aegilops speltoides, assembly GCA_021437245.1. Taxonomy (NCBI): domain Eukaryota; kingdom Viridiplantae; phylum Streptophyta; class Magnoliopsida; order Poales; family Poaceae; genus Aegilops; species Aegilops speltoides. Next base: position 9,036 of record JAHHZJ010003673.1, read on the forward strand.
AGCCAATCACCCACGAGGATTGTTGGGTATTCAAGCGAGCGAGAACAAGTTAATCGCGAAAAACAATGACAAGGGGCTGCCTGGCGAAGGAAGAGACCGGCGGCCGAACAATAGAGACGAAGGGTTTCCCCCACAAGTGCGGATTTGTAAACATGATATATGCAACCCACATACCCAAGAGGTGCGGAAGCATGCACTTAGGGGCGTATATGTGATGGGTCGATCGCCCAGTTCAATCCATGGTCCTCTTGCCCGATCACTTTCGATCGAAGGACCACCCCAAGTATCCGCCATGGCGGATTCGCGCGTGGTTTTAGACCCAATCGTCGATGGATTTCACCTCACGAGTCGATGAATGGGACGGCAACTGAACCTGCTTTATTAGGATACGGTCGCCAAAATGGGCATAGACCCTCAAGGATTAAACCTACAAAGATGACCTTCAAAGCGTCATACCGGTGTAGAGGCCAATTGTCTTTGAAGTGGTCTTGGATCCCGGATAACTTTCGAGCGAGAGTTAATCTTGACATAGTCCCGTTCATGGCGGCTATCACGCTCTTCTATAGCGGACCGCGTTTGCCGTGCTGCATTACATAAACCTCAAGCTCAAGATGCCAGGCCCTCGAGTCATCACGGTCAGCGGAAACACTGAGCGCTTCGCTCGAGCGGAGAAACCTGCTGCGGCTCTCTGGCGAAATCTGAGCACCTCTTAAGGCAATTTTGAGCCCGGCCGTTAAGCGGCGGACCGCGACCAAGCAGCGCCGGGTAACCTACAACAAGACCACCTAGCATGTTTCGAGCACGCGCATAGCAATGCGGCTAACCCTGCCCTGCCAAATTGCAAAGCTGGTCCTTAGCGTACATCATTACGCTCTGGAGATACCATGGGCATAGGGGGGAGCACGACCGCCGGGCGGGGATCGACTTAACGCACGGGGGCTCCCAAGTGTGTGGCTCTGCGATGGGCGAATCGACCTTGCCCCTTGTAAAGCTCATGACTCCGAGGTGCTGGACTCCTCGCCGGACTCCGAACCTCCTGCGCCCCTACCAATCGAATCCGACTGGGCACCGATCATGGAGTTCACCACCACATACATCTTTCGGCACTCACCCTTTGGCGACATCCTGAATTAGCTAAAGTATCTCTCGTTGTCGAGAGCCTGGCGGACAGCGGTCGGGGCGGTTGGGATGCGGACGACGAAGAAATTCAAAGCCCACCCACCACCCACTTTGTAGCCTTTGTCGACGATCTAACCGACATGCTGAATTACGACTCGAAGACATCGGCGGTATGGGCGGCGATGCCGGAGACGACCAAGAACCAACGCCTAAGGGGCACTGGAAGACCACCTCGTCATACGACATATACATGGTGGATATCCCAAAGGATGGGAACGGCGAGGATGCAGCAGAGGAAGGCTCCTCCAAGAAACAGCCCAAGCGCCGGCGTCTGCGGCGTCGCTCTAAATCCCGCCACAGCAAGAATGGAGATTCCGACACCGGAGATAATAACACCCTAGAGAGTGCCGAAGACAACCCCCTCCAGCAAGATTCAGCACAGGAGGACAGAGAAGCCAGCCCTCACGAGAGAGTGGCAAACGAAGAGGCAGAGGATGATAATTACATGCCTCCCTCCGGAGACGAGGCAAGCCTCAACGACGACGAATTCGTCGTGCCCGAGGATCCCGTCGAACAAGAGCATTTTAAATGCAGGCTAATGGCCACGGCGAAGAGCCTAAAGAAAAAGTAGCAACAGCTTCGAGCTGATCAAGACCTGCTGGCCGACAGATGGACCGAAGTCCTTGCGGCCGAAGAGCATGAACTCGAACGCCCCTCCAAAAGCTACCCAAAACGCAAGTTGCTCCCCCGATTAGAGGAGGAGGCATATAAACCTTCATCACCAGCACACAATACGGCAGACCGACCACCTCGTGGCCGCGACAGAGAGGCCTCTAGACCCTCCGCCAGAACCGTACCCCGGCATCGCTCCAAAAGCACGAAGCCACGGGGGAATGCAGCGGACTTGCGAGACATATTGGAGGACAAGGCAAGACAATCAAGATCGATCTACGGATCACGTGGGCGCCCACGATCTTGCGGCGACTACCGTCGCGCGGATCTGGCAACTCGGCGGGCGAACACGATGAGACATAGCTCGCTTGAGCCACATCGTGATATTGCCCAATACAGAGGCGCCGCACACCCACTATGATTCACAGATGAAGTAATGGATCATCAAATCCCTGAAGGGTTTAAACCCGTGAATATTGAATCCTACGATGGCACAACAGACCCCGCGGTTTGGATCAAAGACTATCTCCTTCATATCCACATGGCCCGCGGTGGCGATCTTCACGCCATCAAATATCTCCCTCAAGCTTAAAGGACCAGCTCGGCATTGGCTTAACAGCTTGCCAACAGAGTCAATTGGGTGTTGGGAGGACACGGAAGCCGCATTCCTTGACAACTTCGGGGCACATATGCGACCACCGAACGCCGATGACCTAAGCCACATAATTCAGCAGCAGACGAATCGGCGAGACAGTTTCGACACGGTTCTTAACAAAGAAAAATCAAATCGTCGACTGTCCGGATGCGGAGGCCCTCGCAACCTTCAAACATAACATCCACGACGAGTGGCTGGCCCGGCACCTAGGACAGGAAAAGCCGAAATCCATGGCAGCCCTCACATCACTCATGACCCGCTTCTGCGCGGGAGAGGACAGCTGGCTAGCCCGCAGTAATAACCTCAGCAAAAATTCTGGCAGTCCGGATAACAAGGACCGCAATGGCAGGTCGTGTCGCAACAAAAACAAACGTCGCGTTAACGGCGATAACACTGAGGATACGGCAGTTAACGCCGGATTCAGAGGCTCCAAACCTGGTCAGCGGAAAAAGCCATTCAAAAGAACTACTCCGGGTCCGTCCAACTTGGACCGAATACTCGACCGCTCGTGACAGATACACGGCACCCCCGAAAAGCCAGCCAATCACACCAACAGGGATTGTTGGGTATTCAAAGCAGCAGCAAGTTAATCGCGAAAACAATGACAAGGGCTGCAATGACGACAAGGAAGAGACCCGGCCGCCGAACAATAGAGGACAGAAGGGTTTCCCCCACAAGTGCGGACTGTAAACATGATATATGCAACCCACATACCCAAGAGGGTGCGGAAGCATGCACTTAGGGACGTATATGTGATGGAGTCAGTCGCCCCGAAGTTCAATCCATGGTCCTCTTGCCCGATCACTTTCGATCGAAGGGACCACCCCACAAGTATCCGCCATGGCGGATTCGCCGCATTGGTTTTAGACCCAATCGTCGATGGATTTCACCTCACCAGAGTCCTGATGGACGGCGGCAGCAGCCTGAACCTGCTTTATTAGGATACAGTGCGCAAAATGGGCATAGACCCCTCAAGGATTAAACCTACAAAGATGACCTTCAAAGGCGTCATACCAGGTGTAGAGGCCAATTGTACTGGAAGTGGTCTTCGGATCCCCGGATAACTTTCGAAGCGAGGAGTTAATCTTCGACATAGTCCCGTTCCGCAGCGGCTATCACGCTCTTCTATGACGGACCGCGTTTGCACGTGCTGCATTACGCAAACCTCAAGCTCAAGATGCCAGGCCCTCGAGGAGTCATCACGGTCAACGGAAACACGAGCGCTTCGCTCGAGCGGAGGAACACTGCTGCGGCTCTCGCGAAATCTGAGCAGCCTCTTAAGGCAATTTTCGAGCCCGGCCGTTAAGCGACCGGACACGACCAAACGCGCCCGGAGTAACCTACAACAAGACCACCTAGCATGTTTCGAGCACGCATAGCAATGCGGCCCCAACCCCTGCCCCTGCCAAATTGCAAGACTGGTCCTTCGCGTACATCATTACGCTCTGGAGATACCATGGGCATAGGGGGAGGGGCACGGCCACCGCAGGCCCAGGATGCGGCTTAACCGCACCAGGGGCTCCCAAGTGTGTGGCTCTTTTCATTTTTCTTTTTTCTTACGCACAGGACTCCGTTCACCAGAGGCCCTGTTCGGCAGTAGACCTGCCGAACACACGATGCAACAGCCAGGGGAGAAGAAGGGCTACGGCGAGTATCCAGGTGGTCTCCATTACGAGCATTAAATCCGTTTTCATACACCATTCCGCAGCCTACCCCTGGAGGGGGACATGTTTAATAGTCTTACCCCTTGCTTACCGCACTATTTGTATCGTCCTGCATTCATCGCAGAATTCCTTGAATAAACAATGCATCGCTTTTCGCTTATAACTGCATTTCTTTCTCATACATATGTTCATTTACGACATCTTGCATCCAAATGCGCTTTGAGTGCGGCCGAATACACCAGGGCTTAAGTTCCCGCATTATGGTGTGATAAGTCCGAACACTTTCACAAGTGCGGCACCCCGAACTTATAGCATTATATGCATCGGCTCCGAATCATGTCTTGGGTCAATAGTTGGGTTTGCCGGCTCCCATGTTTTGGTACCTTACGTTCCGTTTTATCGGCTAAGGTAGCACTGGGAGAACCACTGCGATTGCGCCCCGGTTGAGCTGGGCGAGCGCCTCAGTGGAGAAAGCTAAAACTGGCCGTCATGATAAGGCGAGAGCTGGTCGCTGTTCGAGAGGTCTTTTCGAGTCCCTAAAGACTTATGCCGCTTAGAGCGAGGAACCGGCATTGTCCGGCCCAGGCGTGGATAGCGCCCCGAACTCGGTCTTCCGAACACTAGGGGCTTCACCGAAATTTAAAATTATAGAACTCTATGGCTAAGTGAGAGTTTTCAAGCATTATAAGTCCGGTTGCCTCGTTCGCCGTGTTGAGCGCCTCCCTAGATGGACCCAACAATGGGAACAAGAGCACTCAAGTTTATCCCGAACACCCCAGCACTCGTGGCATGGGGGCTGAAGCCAACGACTTGCCATCTCTCAGATTTGATAAACGGCCGCACGGAAGGTAATATTTTAAATTAATAAGCGTTGCTTAGCGCATATGAACAAAGTTTTCAGCGCACAGGATAACACATTGCGAGTCTACTAAAATATTACATCTTTGGAGCACTCACCCGCAATTATGCGGGCACCCTTCAGGACACTCTTATAATACATTTCGGGCGTGGGATACTCCTTGCCCGCCGGCGGCGCGTCCGTTAGAAGCTTCTCAGCGTCCATCCTGCCCCAGTGCACTTTTGCACGGGCAAGGGCCAACAGGCACCTTCAATGCAAAGTGAGTGCTTGGCGACTTCCACCGAGGACACGCATCCACCAGCCGCCACACGGGCGAAGTAGCTCCAGGCATGGCCTCCTTGGGCCTGGCCGAACTATGAGGCCCTTCATGGCCTGTTCGGCTACCTTGTGGAGCTCGACCAGCTGCTTGGCTGGTCGCTAAGGGCACGGATGTCGGCCTCGGCATCTTGAGACCGAAGACCTTCTCCGTCGAGCTCCCTCCTCGGCCCGGTAGAAAGCGGCAGCATCGGACCTGCTGCAAGGCAGATCTGCAAGCGCTCTGGAGAGCTCGAATTCGGGTAAGTAACGGGTAATTCACATTCACATGCTTGCTTTGCATGAAAAATGCCATACCCGCCGCTATTTTCTTCACCGCCTCAATTTCCTGGAGGGCCTTGTGGGCTTCGGCCTTAGCAGCTTTGGCACTCTCAAGAGCCGATGCAAGCTCGGACTCTCGAGTCTTCGAGTCGCGCTCCAAACTCTCATGCTTTTCCACGAGAGCCTGGAGCTCTTGCTGCACCTCCGCCACCCGCGCCTCCTGCTTTTCTCGCTCAGCTTGTTCCGCGGCCGCATTACGTTCGGCCGCGGACACGGCCTCCTTTAGGGTCGCCACCTCGTTCGTGTCCCCTGGAGTACCCACGGTATCCTTGTTATTTCTCTTGCAACCAAAATCCTTTTCTGTAAGGTACAAATTTAATACGGTGTCACTCACCTTCCTTGTCCTCGAGTTGCTTCTTGGCACGGCCGAGCTCGCTCTCGGACTGCTCGAGGTTCTGCTTCAAATCATCGACCTCCGTAGTCAGCGCGGCATAGGTCAGTAGCGCAGCCTGCAATCCCATATTGACATATTTTTTAGACCTCCTGCGTATATCTTTTTAGATCCTCAGTCCGACTTTTCTTTCCGAATACCGAACCGAGCATCAGGGGCTACTGTCTATGTGGTATTATATTACATATTTTAAATTTCTTACCTCAAAGCCTGTTAGAAGGCTGCTGCAGGCTTCGGTCAGCCCGCTCCTGGCGAGCTGAACCTTCTGAGTCACCGCACTCATGATAGTGCGGTGTTCTCCCTCGATGGAAGAGCCGTTGAGCACATCCAACAAGTTATCCGGCGCCTCCGGTTGGACGGAGGCCGCCGGTGTCACAGTCTTGCCCTTCTTGCGAAGGGCACTTTGCGGACTCGGAACCACTGCAGGTTACAGTGCGAGTCCGATCTGAAGTCCGGGAGGTTGCCTGTGGCACCTCCCGAGCCTCCTCTCTGGTGGGTCCCTCACAGGATCCCACCTCGGCGTCATCGCATCACGAGGGGTGGAGGCGGTTGGAAGGGAATCCATATCCGACGTAGCCAAGGACCCACTCGACGAAGCGGGAAGATCGTCCTTGGCCGGACTACAGATTGTATGCGGCATTAGAAGGACACCACGTGGCAGAAAAGAGAAATTATAAATCATCCAGGAATCCGGATACTTACGATCTTGCCAGGGGCTTGGCCCTTGAGGGCCACTCCTCGTCAAAGTCGCCGGCGTTGGCAGAGCAGTCCGGAGGAAGGGTCCTTCCCTTCTTGGACCTTTCGGCCTCCCTCGCTGGGGAGGCCTTCCTCTTCTTCTCCCCCCCCCGCTAGGGGAGAGGCCTCTTTCTCCTCCTCCTCGGGGGAGGAGTCCGCCTTGGAGTCATCGAACGATGAGTCCGATACCACCTGGCGCCGGGAACTCCTTCGGGTTCCCGTGGCCTTCTTCTTGGCCTTCTTCTCCGGCACCACGTTGCCGGGACCAGCAGCCCCGTCAAACGGGCGTCCGCTAGGTCTTCTGGAAGGGGAGCCGGACAGTTGACCTGTCCGGACGTCTTCTGCCAGTCCTGTTAACGGTATTGGAGTTTAGATCCCACATAGAGTCAAACTATGAAAGAAATGAGTGTCCCATAAAGGATAACATAGCTTACCTCGCCGGCCGGGCGCTGCGTGCTAAATCCGCGATCTTCAGTTGCGGATGCGGGGGCTTCTCCGCCCTTGAACAGCACCCTCCAGGCAGCTTCATACGTCGTGTCGAAGAGCCCGCTCAAGGTCCGGTGCTGTGCCGGATCAAACTCCCACAAATTGAAGGCCCGTTGCTGGCAGGGGAGAATTCGGCGGATGAGCATGACCTGGATCACGTTGACAAGCTTAAGCTTCTTGTTCACGAGTGGAGGCGGGGATCGAGTCGGTCGGCTCCTCCGAACTACCCCATAGCAAGCCCTTCTCTTTCCGTGAGGTGAGCTGCATGGGGATACCAGATCTGAATCGGGGCCGCTACCCATTTAGGGTCACGCTGGCTCGATGATGTAGAACCACCCGATTGCCACCCTTTGATGGATTCCACAATGGCACCCTCAAGCCAAGTGGCGTTGGGCATTTTGCCCACCATGGCGCCTCCGCACTCCGCTTGGCGCCCTTCACCACCTTGACTTGACATTGAAGGTCTTTAGCCACAAGCGAAGTGGGGCTGGATGCGAGGAAGGCCTCGCATTACTGACGATAAACGCCGAGATGTTGAGGATGAAGTTTGGCGCCGGATCGTGGAAGTCGAGGCCGTAGTAGTACATGAGCCCCGGACGAAGGGGTGAAGTGGGAAGCCCGATCAGCGGAGGAAGTGGGGAAGAAATCGACCCTCTCATGGGGCTGGGGGTGGGGATGAGCTGCCCTCGTCAGGCGGCCGGTCTTGTGATGTCATTTGGACAGGTATCCGGCGCCGTGCAGCTTCTCGATGTGCCCTCCGTAATGGAGGAGGCCATTCACTTGCCTCCCCTCCGGACATGGCTGGAGAAGGTAGAGGTGAGATGTGCGGACTTGGTATTTGGAGCTCGAGTCTTGGAGATGGATAAGCAAAAGAGGAAGAAGGCGTGGTAAAAAGGGTGGATCCTTATCCCTTATATATGGGCGGACGAAGACTATCGTCCCCACCGCCTGGTAATACTCGCTTATCTCCCAAGCGCCACAATCAATGGCGCGGTTGGGTTACCCACGTCCGTATTGATGGGAATCCGGAATAAGGGAACATGATCTCTGCTTTGACAAGGCGTGCCAAGAAACCGCCGCTAAACGCTAAGCGAGGTGGTATAATAAAAGCGATTCAAGTAAAGGCTTGGTAGTGGTGTGATGTCACGCCACAAAATACGTCAGCAGATTGAACTTGTGTACATATTATTCTCTCTATGGTGGTATGTGGAATTTATTTTCTGAGCGGACACTATCTGGTGTTCACAATCTTCTATGAATTATTCGGAGGAGGAACCCACCTTGCAATGCCGAAGACAACATGCGCGCCGGACTCGTCGTCATTGAAGCCTGGTTCAGGGACTACTGAGGGAGTCCTGGACTAGAGGGTGTCCGGATAGCCGGACTATCATTATCGGCCAGACTCCAAGACTATGAAGATACAAGATTGAAGACTTCGTCCCGTGTCCGGATGGGACTTTCCTTGGCGTGGAAGGCAAGCTTGGCAATACGGATATGTAGATCTCCTACCATTGTAACCGACTCTATGTAACCCTAGCCCTCTCCGGTGTCTATATGAACCGGAGGGTTTTAGTCCGTAGCACGAACAACCATTACAACAATCATACCATAGGCTAGCTTCTAGGGTTTAGCCTCCTTGATCTCGTGGTAGATCCACTCTTGTACTACCCATATCATCAATATTAATCAAGCAGGAGTAGGGTTTTACCTCCATCGAGAGGGCGAACACAGGTAAAACATCGTGTCCCTTGTCTCCTGTTACCATCCGCCTAGACGCACAGTTCGGGACCCCCTACCCGAGATCCGCCGGTTTTGACACTGACACCCGCGCTGCTTCTAGGCTTTTCCCTAGTAGTGTATGTGGATGAAGTTTGTGGATTATTTAAGCTTGAAGGTATGCCCGAGGATGTTATCAAGAAGAAGGTCTTCCCTTTATCTTTGAAGGGAAAGGCATTGACATGGTTTAGGCTATGTGATGATATGGGATCATGGAACTACAACGATTGAAATTTGAATTTCATCAGAAGTTTTATCCTATGCATCTTGTTCATCATGATCATAATTATATATATAATTTTTGGCCTCGCGAAGGAGAAAGCATCGCTCAAGCTTGGGGGAGGCTTAAGTCAATATTATATTCATGCCCCAATCATGAGCTCTCAAGAGAAATTGTTATTCAAAAATTTTATGCTCGGCTTTCTCTCAGTAATTGCTCCATGCTCGATACTTCTTGTACCGACACTTTCATTATGAAGACTATTGAATTCAAATGGGATTTATTGGAAAGAATTAAACACAACTCGGAAGATTGGGATCTCGACGAAGGTAAGGAGTAAGGTATAACACCTAAGTTTGATTGTGTTAAATCTTTTATGGATACCGATGCTTTTCGTGAATTTAGCACTAAATATGGACTTGACTCTGAGATAGTAGCTTCTTTCTGTGAATCATTTGCTACTCACGTTGACCTCCCTAAGGAGAAGTGGTTTAAATATAATCCTCCCATTGAAGTAAAAGTAGTTGCACCTATTAAAGTTGAAGAAAAGAGTATCACTTATAATGATCCTATTGTTCCTACTACCTATATTGAGAAACCACCTTTCCCTGTTAGGATAAAGGATCATGCTAAAGCTTCAACTATGGTTCGTAAGAGTAATACTAGAGCACCTACACCACATGAGCAAATTAAAGTTGAACCTAGTATTGCTATCGTTAAAGATCTCTTGGCTGATAATATTGATGGGCATGTTATTTACTTCTGTGATGAAGCTGCTAGAATTGGTAGACCCGGTACTAAGAATAAACATAGACCTGTTGTAGGCATGCCTATTATTTCTGTTAAAATAGGAGATCATTGTTATCATGGCTTATGTGATATGGGTGCTAGTGCAGGTGCAATACCCCATTCCTTATACAAAGAAACTATGCATGATATTGCACCTGCTGAGATAGAAGAAGTTGATGTTACAATTAAGCTTGCCAATAGAGATACTATTTCACCAGTTGGGATTGTTAGAGATGTAGAAGTCTTGTGTGGGAAAGTTAAATATCCTAGTGATTTTCTTGTTCTTGGTTCCCCACAAGATGACTTTTGTCCCATTATGTTTGGTAGACCCTTCTTGAATACTGTTAATGCTAGGATAGATTGCGAAAAGGATATTGTTACGATTGGGTTAGGGGATATGTCTCATGACTTTAACTTTGCTAAATTTCGTAGACAACCCCATGATAAAGAATTGCCTAGTAAGGATGAAATTATTGGTCTTGCTTCTATTGTCGTGCCTCCTAATGATCCTTTACAACAATATTTGCTAGACCATGAAAATGATATGTTTATGAATGAAAGAAGGGAAATAGATGAAGTATTCTTTAAACAGGGACCTATTTTGAAACACAACTTGCCTGTTGAAATCCTAGGGGATCCTCCACCACCCAGTGGTGATCCCGTGTTTGAGATTAAACCATTACCGGATACTCTTAAATATGCTTATCTTGATGAAAAGAAGATATATCCTGTTATTATTAGTGCTAACCTTTCAGAGCAGGAAGAGGAGAAATTATTGAAAACTCTGAAGAAGCACCGTGCTACTATTGGATATACTCTTGATGACCTCAAGGGAATTAGTCCCACTCGATGCCAACACAAGATAAAATTGGAGAAAGACGCTAAACCAGTTGTTGATCAGCAACGACGGTTAAATCCTAAGATGAAAGAAGTGGTAAGAAAAGAAATACCAAAGCTTCTGGAGGCAGGTATAATTTATCCTGTTGCTGATAGTCAGTGGGTAAGTCATGTCCATTGTGTCGCTAAGAAGGGAGGTATTACTGTTGTTCCTAATGATAAAGATGAATTGATCCCGCAAAGAATTGTTACAGGTTATAGGATGGTAATTGATTTCCCAAATTAAATAAAGCTACTAAAAAGGATCATTACCCTTTGCCTTTTGTCGATCAAATGCTAGAAATATTATCCAAACATACACATTTTTGCTTTCTAGATGGTCACTCCGGTTTCTCTCAAATACCTGTGTCAAAAGAGGATCAATAAGAGACCACTTTTACTTGCCCTTTCGATACTTTTGCTTGTAGACGTATGCCTTTTGGTTTATGTAATGCACCTGCTACCTTTCAAAGATGCATGATGGCTATATTCTCTGATTTTGTGAAAAGATTGTTGAGTTTTTCATGGATGATTTTTCCGTATATGGAACTTCTTTTGATGATTGCTTGAGCAACCTTGATCGAGTTTTGCAGAGATGCGAAGAAACTAATCTTGTCTTTGAATTGGGGTAAGTGCCACTTTATGGTTAATGAAGGCATTGTCTTGGGGCATAAAATTTCTGAAAGAGGTATTGCAGTTGATAAAGCTAAAGTTGATGCTATTGTAAAGATGCCGTGTCCCAAGGACATTAAAGGTATAAGAAGTTTCCTTGGTCATGCCGGTTTTTATAGGAGGTTTATTAAGGACTTCTCAAAAATTTCTAGGCCTCTGACTAATCTCTTACAAAAAGATATTCCTTTTGTCTTCGATGATGATTGTGTAGACGCATTTGAAATACTTAAGAAAGCTTTGATTTCTACACCTATTGTTAAGCCACCTGATTGGAATTTACCCTTTGAAATTATGTGCGATGCTAGTGTTTATGCCGTAGGTGCTGTTCTGGGACAAAGAGTTGATAAGAAACTAAATGTTATTCAATATGCTAGTAAAACTCTAGACAGTGTCCAGACAAATTATGCTACTACTGAAAAAGAATTTTTAGCAGTTATATTTGCTTGTGATAAGTTTAGACCTTGTATTGTTGACTCTAAAGTAACTATTCACACTGATCATGCTCCTATTAAATATCTTATGAAAAAAAGATGCTAAACCTAGACTTATTAGATGGGTTCTCCTACTACAAGAATTTGTTTTGCATATTATTGATAGAAAGGGAGCTGAGAACCCCGTTGCAGACAACTTGTCTAGATTAGAGAATGTTCTTGATGACCCAGTACCTATTGATGATAGCTTTCCTGACGAACAATTAGCTATCATAAATGCTTCTCGTACCGCTCCATGGTATGCTGATTATGCTAATTACGTTGTTGCCAAATTTATACCACCCAGTTTCACATACCAGCAAAAGAAAAAGTTTTCCTATGATTTAAGACATTTCTTCTGGGATGACCCACACCTTTATAAAGGAGTAGATGGTGTTATTAGACATTGTGTACCTGAGCATGAATAGGAAAAGATCCTACGCAAGTGTCACTCCGAGGCTTATGGAGGACACCAAGAGATAGAACTACACATAAGGTATTGCAATCCGGTTTTTATTGGCCTACTTTCTTCAAAGATGCCCCGTAAGTTTGTCTTGTCTTGCGATGAATGTCAAAGAATTGGTAATATTAGTAGACGTCAAGAAATGCCTATGAATTATTCACTTGTTATTGAACCATTTGATGTTTGGGGCTTTGACTATATGGGACCGTTTCCTTCCTCTAATGGGTATACACATATTTTAGTTGTTGTTGATTACGTTACTAAGTGGGTAGAAGCTATTCCAACTAGTAGTGCTGATCATAACACCTCTATCAAGATGCTTAAAGAAGTTATTTTTCCGAGGTTTGGAGTCCCTAGATACCTAATGACCGATGGTGGTTCACATTTTATTCATGGTGCTTTTCATAAAATGCTTGCTAAGTATGATGTTAATCACAGAATTGCATCTCCATACCACCGACAGTCTAATGGCCAAGTAGAACTGAGTAACAAAGAGCTTAAATTGATTTTGCAAAAGACTGTTAATAGATCTAGAAAGAATTGGTCCAAGAAACTTGATGATGCATTATGGGCTTATAGAACTGCATATAAAAATCATATGGGTATGTCTCCATATAAAATGGTTTATGTAAAAGCATGTCACTTACCTCTCGAACTAGAACATAAGGCATATTGGGCCATTAGAGAGCTCAATTATGATTCCAAACTTGCCGGTGAGAAGAGGTTATTTGACATTCGCTCACTTGATGAATGGAGAACTCAAGCCTATGAGAATGCCAAACTGTTTAAAGAAAAAGTTAAAAGATGGCATGACAAAAGGATACAAAAGCGTGAGTTTAATGTAGGTGACTATGTGTTGCTTTTGAACTCTCGTTTAAGATTTTTTGCAGGAAAACTCCTCTCTACATGGGAAGGGCCTTACGTTATCGAGGAGGTCTATCGTTCCGGTGCCATAAAAATCAAAAACTTCGAAGGCACAAATCCAAAGGTGGTGAACGGCCAAAGAATCAAACATTATATCTCAGGTAATCCAATAAATGTTAAAACTAATGTTATTAAAACCGTGACCTTGGAGTAATACATAAGGGACACTTTCCAGAACGTTTCAGACTCCGAAAAGGAATAGGTATGTGGTACGGTAAATAAACCGACTCCAAAATAGTTCTAATATCAATTTTTCTCCATTTTGGAATATTTAAGAAAATAGGAAAATAAGAAGTAGTCCGAAGAGGACACAAGGCATCCACGAGGGTGGAGGGCACGCCCCCTGCCTCGTGGGCACCTCGTGTGCTCTCTCGACTCCGTTTTCTTGCACGATACTTCTTTTAGTCGGTAAAAATTCATTATTTAATCTCTGGAAGGTTTTGACCACCGTACCACGATGAAATCCTCTGTTTTTGTTTTGAGTTGTTTTTGCCGCAGATTAGAGCAATATGTCGTCCCAGGATTCAAAGGGAGAAAGCTATGTGGCTGATTACCTTGCAGACCCTAAGGTCTACGGGGACTTGGAGCATTATGGTTGGACCACAGAGGAAGAAGAAGACTACGAGCCTAAGGGAAAGGAGGAGATGAGCTCAGATGAAGATGAAGTCCCATTACCCCAACCTGGGGACATGCATGCGGAGTTTAAAAAGTCAAGCCTCCGCGATAGAGCAAAGAAACCTAAGATCGAGTTTATCCCTTTTCGTCTCTTGCAGGAGATCAAACAGGAACTATGCAAAAGGATATTAAGCCTTGAGCAGAAGATCGATGATCTAAGGGAGCAAAATTCCATCATCAAGCGTAAATTAAGGAAGAAGCCTACATCATCAACAACTCCATCATCATCACCTCCGAAGAAGGAGACATAATCACATGGGTATGGGCACTCCCCTTGGCAACTGCCAAGCATGGGGGAGGTGCCCCGGTATCGTATCACCATCACACTCCTATCTTTACCTTTTTCTTAGTTTGATCCTTTTGGTAATATCTTGATCTAGTAGAATAAAGTTATAGAATGATATAGTTTTGAGTTTTGCTTTGGGATCCCTCTATGTAATTGAGTCCGTGAGCTATATATAATAAGATTACTCTTGAGTCAAGGGCTCTGCTATCTTGCTATGATCATGAGGGAATAAAAGAGAAAGAAAGAATAAATTGAAATAAAGGGGTCATATGGATCTTATGGATTGTAATGACTTCACATATTAAGAGTATGATGAATAAAAGTTGTTGAGAGTTGACAAACATAGTTTTGGTCATCGTTGCAATTAATAGGAAGTAATAAAGAAAGAGAGGTTCTCACATATAAATATACTATCTTGGACATCTTTTATGATTGTGAGCACTAATTAAAATATGACATGCTAAAGAGTTGATGTTGGACAAGGAAGACAACGTTAGAGGTTATGTTTTCTTATATCCAAAATAAAGTATATTGTCATGGATCATCCAACATGTTGAGACTGCCTTTCCCCATCATGCTAGCAAAGTTCTTTGCACCAAGTAGAGATACTACTTGTGCTTCCAAAATATCCTTAAACCTGGTTTTGTCATGAGAGTCCACCATATCTACCTATGGATTGAGTAAGATCCTTCAAGTAAGTTGTCATGGTTACAAGCAATAAAAATTGCTCTTTAAATATGTATGATTTATTAGTGTGGAGAAAATAAGCTTTATACGATCTTGTGATGTGGAAGCAATAAAAGCGACGTACTGCATAATAAAGGTCCATATTACAAGTGGCAATATAAAGTGATGTTCTTTTGCATTAAGATTTCGAGCATCCAACCATAAAAGCACATGACAACCTCTGCTTCCCTCTGGGAAGGGCCTATCTTTTACTTTTGCCTTATACCTTTTACTAGAGTCATGGTGATCTTGACCTTTCCTTTATACATTTTATCCTTTGTCAAGCACCTTGTGTTGGAAAGATCCTGATATATATATCTAGTTGGATGTAAGTTAGCATGAACTGGTATTGTTGACATTACCCTTGAGGTAAAAGGTTGGTAGGCAACATTATAAGCCCCTATCTTTCTGTGTGTCCGATTAAAACTCCATACCCATAAGTATTGCGTGAGTGTTAGCAATTGTGAAAGACTAAATGATAGTTGAGTATGTGGAATTGCTGAAAAGCTCGTATATTGACTCTTTCCGATGTTACGATAAATTGCAATTGCTTCACTGACCGAGAGCATAGTTTGTTAGTCCTCAATGAAGTTTCTAGTTCGTACTTGACATTGTCAGTAGATTATTATTAAAGCATAAGAAATCATATGACCATATATATATATATATATATATATATATATATATATATATATATATATATATGTTCTTTGTTATAAGAATGATCATGATGCCCTCATGTCAAGTATTTTATTTTATCGACACCTCTATCTCTAAACATGTGGACATATCTTTCGTTATTGGCTTCCACTTGAGGACAAGCGAGGTCTAAGCTTGGGGGAGTTGATACGTCCATTTTGCATCATGCTTTTATAGAGATATTTATTGCATTACGGGCTGTTATTACACGTTATGTCACAATACTTATGCCTATTCTCTCTTATTTTACAAGGTTTACACGAAGAGGAGAATGCGGCATTTGGAATTCAGGCTAGAAAAGGAGCAAATATTAGAGACCTATTTCGCACAACTCCAAAAGTCCTGAAACTCCACAGAAGTTATTTTCGGAATTAATAAAAAATACCGAGTGAAGAAAATACCAGAGGGGGGCCACCCACCGTCCACAAGGGTGGGGGCGCGCCCTACCCCCTAGGCGTGCCCCCTGCCTCGCGGGCCCCCTGGCCGGCCTCCGGTGGCCATCTTCTGCTATATGAAGTCTTTTACCCTGGAAAAAATCATAAGCAAGCTTTCGGGATGAAACACTGCCGCCACGAGGCGGAACCTTGGCGGAACCAATCTAGGGCTCCGGTGGAGCTGTTCTACCGGGGAAACATCCCTCCCGTAGGGGGAAATCTTCACCATCATCATCACCATCGATCCTCTCATCGGGAGGGGGTCAATGTCCATCAACATCTTCACCAGCACCATCTCCTCTCAAACCCTAGTTCATCTCTTGTATCCGATCTTTGTCTCAAAGCCTCAGATTGGTACTTGTGGGTTGCTAGTAGTGTTGATTACTCCTTGTAGTTGATGCTAGTTGGTTTATTCGGTGGAAGATCATATGTTCAAATCCTTTATGCACATTCATACCCCTCTGATTATGAACATGAATATGATTTGTGAGTAGTTACGTTTGTTCCTGAGGACATGGGATAAGTCTTGCTATAAGTAGTCATGTGAATTTGGTATTCGTTTGATATTTTGATGAGATGTATGTTGTCTTTCCTCTAGTGGTGTTATGTGAACGTCGACTAGATGAAACTTCACCATTGTTTGGGCCTAGAGGAAGGAATTGGGAAGTAATAAGTAGATGATGGGTTGCTAGAGTGACAGAAGCTTAAACCCTAGTTTATGAGTTGCTTCGTAAGGGGCTGGTTTGGATCCATATGTTTCATGCTATGGTTAGGTTTACCTTAATACTTATTTTGTAGTTGCGGATGCTTGCAATAGGGGTTAATCATAAGTGGGATGCTTGTCCAAGAAAGGGCAGTATCCAAACACCGTCCACCCACATACCAAATTATCAAAGTGTGAACGAATCATATGAGCGTGATGAAAACTAGCTTGACGATAATTCCCATGTGTCCTCGGGAGCGTTTTGCTTCATATAAGAATTTGTCCAGGCTTGTCCTTTGCTACAAAAAGGATTGCGCCACCTTGCTGCACCTTATTTACTTTTGTTACTTGCTATCCGTTACGAATTACCTTATCACAAAACTATCTGTTACCGATAATTTCAGTGCTTGTAGAGAATACCTTACTGAAAACCGCTTGTCATTTCCTTCTGCTCCTCGTTGAGTTCGACACTCTTACTTATCGAAAGGACTATGATAGACCCCTACACTTGTGGGTCATCAGTGGGCAGCACCCACCAGGGCGCGCCTGGGGGGCTGGCGTGCCCTAGTGGGTTGTGCCCACCCAGGTGCCCCCCTCAGGTCCCTCCTAGCTCCAGAAATTCTCCTATTTGATATAAAAAATCCTCACAAAGTTCCTTTCCATTCCGAGAACTTTTATTTCTGCACAAAAATAACACCATGGTAGTTCTGCTAAAAACAATGTCAATCCGGGGTTAGTTTCATTCAAATCTTGCAAATTAGAGTCCAAAACAAGAGGAAAAGCGTTAGGAAACGTAGATACTTTGAAGATGTAGCAACGCCCCCAAGCTTAAACCTTTCCTTGTCCTCAAACAATTCAGTTGATAAACTGAAAGTGAAAAAGAGAAACTTTTACGAACTCTTTTGCTCTTGTTTCATAAATAAGCTTAAACAACACCCATGTTTTCGGCAAGGATTATAACTAACCATGTCGACAATAACTCTTAAAATTTATATTAACTCATATCAATGGCAGAAACAGCTAGAGAGCAATAATAAGATATCTCAAATAGCAACATGTTGTTAAAACAGCCATGATATAATATGACAATAGTGGTATCTCGCTAGCCCTTTCAGAGACCGCAAAACATAAATGCAGAGCACCCTCAAAGTTCAAGAAGTGACTAAACATTGTAATTCATGGTAGAAAAGATCCAGTCATGATGCACCCAACATTAGCTATACACAATGCATCAGCATGGAAACAGTGCTCTCAGGTTCTGGCGCTTATTTGGAAGGTGATGACACAACATAAAAGTAAATAGATAGTCCCTTCATAGAGGGAAGCAGTGACTTGCAAAGGTGCCAGAGCTCAAGTTTTTAAAACAGAGGTAAATGATATTTTGAGACATGCACCCTTCTCATTCACTTCATGACCATAAATTATCAATATCTTCCATGTTAAGCACGCTAGTGGTGGTTCCCAAGCGGAAATGTAAAGGTTATGACTCCATTGGGAGTTTTTGTTTGATTATTTGTAAGCTCTTTTCTTTTTGCAGTTTGGGACTGGGCATCCCTATTACTTCCCTTTTCTCGTGCGATGGCGAGTGAATAAACACTCGACCTGAGAATAACCCGCTTAGCATGGAAGATACCGACTACCTCCTGTCGTTCCATGAACGATCTAGGCACACAAAAAGGATATTTATTTGAAGTTTTTAGAGGTAGCACATGCAAATTTACTTAGGACGACAGGGTAATACCGCATATAGGTAGGTATGGTGGACTCATCTAGAATAACTTGAGTTTCAGGTTTTTGGTGTACAAGCAGAGTTCCCACTTATTACAGGCGAAGGCTAGCAAATAGGTTGAGAAGCGGCCAGCTAGAGAGCAACAACGGTCATGAACATGCATTATGCATAAGTAACATTGGAAACTAGCATGAGTAGGATATGAACACCATGAACATAAATGTCATAAAGGCTATGTTGGATCTGATTCAACTACATGCATGAACATGTGCCAAGTCAAGCCACTCGAACATTCAGAGGAGGATACCATATCATCATACTACATCACAATCATTTTAACGCGATGATGATATGCAAGATAATTCATTATTCACTCCTAGCTACTTAAGCATGGCATGAGAAACTATAATCTCTAATTGTCATTGCAAAAATGTTTGATCATAATAGGCTGAAGCATGGATACTAGGTTAAACATATTTACAAAAACAGAACAAGTCGAGGTCATGCTCGCTTCTCTCTGCCACGACCAGTTCATCTAAGATCGTCATCATTGCCTTTCACTTGCACGACCGAACGATTTGAAATAATAATAGTGCAAGAGTGTCATGGACTAAGCTGGAATCTGCAAACATTTTATTTAAGGGGAGAAGGCAAGGTAATATGGGCGCTTTGTTAGATCAACAATAATGCAAATGAGAGCCACTCAACATTTCCATCGTGGTCTTCTCCTTGGTATGACTCGATAAAAGAAAAAGAAATTGAGAGAAATACACTAAAATATTTTTGGAGTTTTTGGTTTTTTGGAAAGCAAGCAAATGAAAAAGGAAAAGCAAAAACGAGAAAAACTATTTACACGGGAAAGCTCCCAACAAGTAAAAGAAGAACAAGGAAATCCTTTTGGGAGTGCTACGATAATCTAAACTAGAAAGAAAAATCAAAAGAAGCAAGAAACATATTTTTGGATTTTCCCAAAGTTTTTCAAACACACAAGAAGAAAGCGAGAAAAATAATTTAAGCATGGATGATACAATGAAAAAGTGTGGACACAGACAACTGGAATGAAAAGTGTGAACATGAATGTAACGTCGGTGGGAATACGTACTCCCCCAAGCTTAGGCTTTTGGCCTAGCTTGGTAATCAGTCAGTAGCCTGGATGGTAGTTGGCGTGGTAGCTCACGGAGGCCCTTGGTGCTGATGCCTCAGCCCGCCTTGCTGCCTCCACTTCTGCGTTGTGAGCTCGAGCCTCACTCTCCAGAACAAAATATCTTCCTCTACCATGATAGTCAAAAAGGGCAGGGCAAGAAAATCTGAAATGTAGGGACCGAGTTCGGCATTGTGAACTAATTGCTCAAATTCCTCCTTAATACCAACTCTCGCCATGTAATCGTCGCATGGCCATAAGCATGTTTTGGTTGGCACTTCGAATGGATTTTTTCGCTTGGTTCAGCATAGGACCGGCGAACAAAGCCGCTACTAGAGGATGCCTCCGAGGATCTCCTGCTCGAAGAACTCCTTCCAAAGAAGTTCATAATGTTCGCATATAATGTTCTGAAAATTTTTGGTCATGGAAATTTTAGTAACAAAACTTCACAAAATTGATAGCAACTACTCATAGAGATGTATAGAGGCCATAACAAGCATTCAAACTACTTAGAACTCTAAGAATTCAACATGCAAGTTCATTTACAGCAGCACCAGGAGTAGCTAATTATTTTAAATATAACCCACTAAAACAAAAACTAATTGGACACATGGAGGAGTCACATACCAAGCAACAAATCCCCAAAACAGTTTCGAAAACGGAGCTTCGAGCAAAGAGATTGAAATCCGCGGTTTCAGGAGCAAGAACATGAGAGAGAGTGTGTTGGTGATTTTTTTCTGGGTGAATGCAGTGGTGTGGGAGGAAGAAGTAAGTGAGGGGGCCCCCCAGGTGGGCAGCACCTACCAGGGTGCGCCTGGGGGTGCTGGCGCGCCCAGGTGGGTTGTGCCCACCTGGTGCACCTCCCTCTGATATTATTTGCACCCGAAATTCATAAATATTCAGAAAAAATCGTATCAGATTTTCAGAGCATTATGAGATCTTTCATTTTTGAGTCATTTTTTATTGGACGGAAAACTCAGGAAACAGATAAAGCATGGCATTTTATTTTATTTAACTGATAAAAATAGAAAACTAAAGGTAGGGACAGAAGGAAGTGCTTACTAAATTCATCAACTTCATACCTCTAAAAAATGATCCATTAATAAGGTTGATCAAGTCTTATTAACAACCACTTTCGATTAGCATGAAACCAAATAACTTTCGTAAATCACTAAGTTACCTCAATGGGGATATGAATGTCCCCAACAATAAGCATTTCATATTTATTTTTGACAGTAGGAAGAGGTAGTTGATTATTGGAGTTTTTTCAATAACATTGGTACCATACACTTGGAATTGTTTCTTCGGAAAATGCACCGTATGCTCATTACCATTGATATGAAAAGTGACCTTGCTTTTATTGCAATCAATAACATCCCTGCGGTATTCAAGAAGGGTCTACCAAGGATAATTGACATGTTTTCATCCTCGAGCATCTCAAGTATAACAAAGTCAGTCAGAATAGTAAAAGTAGCAACAACAACGGGCACATCCTCACAAATACCGATAGGTATGGCAGTTGATTTATCAGCCATTTGCAAAGATATTTCAGTAGTTGTGAGTTTATTCAAATCAAGTCTTTTATATAAAGAGAAAGGCATAACACTAACACCAGCTCCCAAATCACATAAAGCAGTTTTCACATAGTTTCTTTTGACGGAGCAAGGTATAGTTGGTATTCCATGGATCTCCAAGTTTTTTTGGTACTCCATCTTTAAAAGTGTAATTAGCAAGCATAGTGGAGATTTTAGCTTCTGGTATTTTTCTCTTATTGGTGATGATGTCTTTCATATACTTTGCATAAGGAGGCATTTTCAAGATATTAGTCAAGCGAGTGGGCAAAAAGACTGGCCTAATCATTTCAGCAAAGCGTTCAAAATCTTCATCCTCTTTCTTTTTAGTTGACTTAGGTGGAAAGGGAATAGGCTTTTGAACCCATAGTTCTCTTTCCTTTCCATGTTTTCTAGCAACAAAGTCTCCTTTATCATATCTTTTATTCTTAGTTTGTGGGTTATCAAGATCAACAGTTGGCTCTATCTCAACATCATTATCTGGTTCTTTATCATTAGGTTGAGTGTTCTCATGAACCTCATCATTATCTTTTTCATTATCAGAAGGTGAGTGTTCATTACCAGATTGAGTTTCAGCATCAGCGATAGAAACGTCATTATCATTATCAGAAGGTTTTTCTACTTGAGGTTCACTAGAAGCAGGCAAAGTCCTATCATTTTTCTTCTTCTTTTTCTTTTTAGAAGAACTAGGTGTGGTGGTATTGTTTCTTTGAGAATCTTGGTCAATTCTATTTGCATGACCCTCAGGATAAAGTGGTTCCTGAGTCATTTTACCTCCTCTAGTTGCTACTCTAACAACCAAATCACTTATATTATTGTTCATTTCATCAAGTAACTCTCTTTGAGATTTAGCAACTTGTTCTAATTGAGTTTGAACCATAGAGGCATGTTTTCCTACACCTCTAAGATCATTTGAGATTCTAAATAATAAGTCACTTAAGCGAGTAATCATATCGGAGTTGTATTTCAACTGTTTCATGACATTTGCATTGAAGTGATCTTGCTTTCTAATGTAATTATCAAACTCATAAAGGCATTGACTAGGATGTTTATTACGAGGATCATCACTATCATTGAATTTCAATAAAGATTTTACCTCTACCACCTTGGGTGATGATGGTGCATCAAGCCCATGTATTTCTTTGATAGGTTGTACATTTTTAACATCCTCGGCCTTAATACCTTTTTCCTTCGTAGATTTCTTTGCCTCTTGCATATCTTAAGGACTGAAATATAAGATACCCCTCTTCTTTGGAGTGGGTTTAATAGGTGTTTCAGGAGGAGTCCAATCATCGTAATTCTTCAGTATGTTATTCAATAATTCTTCAGCTTGCCCAATAGTTTGTTCCCTGAAAACACAACCAGCACAACTATCTAGGAAGTCCCTAGAAGTATCGGTTAGTCCATTATAGAAGATATCAGGTATTTAATTTTTCTTAAGAGGATGATCAAGCAAAGCATTAAGCAATTGGAGAAGCCTCCCCCAAGCTTGTGGGAGACTCTCTTCAATTTTCACAAAGTTAAATATTTCCTGCAAGGCAGCTTGTTTCTTATGAGCAGGGAAATATTTTCAGAGAAGTAATAAATCATATCATGGGGACTACGCACACATCCAGGAGCAAGAGTATTGTATCAAACTTTAGCACCACCCTTTAATGAGAACGGAAATAACTTGAGAATATAGTAATAGTGAATCTTCTCATCATGAGCAAAAAGGGTAGCTATATCATTCAACTTAGTAAGATGTGCCACAACAGTTTCAGTTTCACAACCATGGAAAGGATCAGATTCAACCAAAGTGATTAGCTCTGGGTCAACAGAGAATTCATAATCCTTATCAGTAATAACAATAGGTGAAGTAGCAAACTCAGAATCACATTTCATTTTAGCATTCAGAGATCTTTCTTTATACTTGCATAGTAATTTCTCTAGATCATCTCTATCCTTACAAGCAAGAATATCTCTAGTTGCCTCCTCATTCATAGTATAACCTTCTGGTACCTTTGGCAATTCATATCTAGGAGGTCTAGTTCTAGTAGGTGTTTCAGTATTTTCAGTTTCAACTTCATCGTCAGATTCAACAATATCATGTTGTCTAACTTTAGCAATTTGTTCATCAAGAAATTCACCTAGTGGCACATCATCATCAAGAAAGGTACTTGCATCATCATCATGAGTAACATTCATAGCAGAAGTAGCATCATCAATAACTTGCGACATATCAGAATTAGTAGCATGTTGTGGTGTTGCAAGTTTACTTATAACAGAAGGTGAATCTAAAGCAGAACTGGATGGCAGTTCCTTACCTCCCCTCGTCTTTGAGGGAAAAATTATAGTCTTAGCATCCTTCAGATTCTTCATAGTGATAATATGATAATAATACCAAGTGACTCAACAAATATAGCTATGCTCCCCGGCAACGGTGCCAAAAAAGGTCTTGATAACCCACAAGTATAGGGGATCGCAATATTTTCAAGGGTAGAGTATTCAACCCAAATTTATAGATTCAACACAAGGGGAGCCAAAGAACATTTGAAGGTATTAGCAGCTGAGTTGTCAATTCAACCACACCTGGAGATTAATTATCTGCAGCGAAGTGATTAGTAGCATGGTAGTATGATAGTTTTGATGATAGGAACAGTAGTAACGGTAGTAACTTAACAAGAACAATATAAGAGAAATTCGTAGGCATTGGATCGGTGACTCGTTGGATGATATTCATCATGAGATAGTTATAACCTAGGACAGTACCGCACTACCTCCAGTTCATAAATATAATGTGGGCATGTATTCCGTAAATAGTCATACATGCTTATGAAAAGAACTTGCATGCCATCTTTTGTCCTACCCTCCCATGCCAGTGGAGTCCTATTGGAAACTAAGGGATATTAAGTCCTCCTTTTAATAGAGAACCGGAACAAAGCATTAACACATGGTGAATACATGAACTCCTCAAACTACGGTCATAACCGGGAGTGGTCCCGACTATTGTCACTCCGGGGTTGCCGGATCATAACATGTAGTAGGTGACTAACTTGCAAGATCGGGTCTAGAACATGGATATAATGGTGATAATATAAACGGTTCAGATCTGAAATCATGGCACCCGGGCCCAAAGTGACAAGCATTAAGCATGGCAAAGTCATAGCAACATCAATCTCAGAACATAGTAGATACTAGGGATCATGCCCTAACAAGACCAACTCAATTACATGATGGATCTCATCCAACTCCTCACCAACCAGCGAACCTATGAAGGAATTACTCACTCCCGATGGGGAGCATCATGTAATTGGCGATGGAGATGTGTTGGTGATGACGAAGATCGAAGATCCCCCTCTCCGGAGCCCCAAACGGACTCCAGATTTGCCCTCCCGAGGAAGAACAGGGCTTGGCGGCGGCTTCGTCTCGTGAAACGTGATAATTATTTCTCCCTGATTTTTTCTAGAAATATGGGATTTTATAGCGTTGGTTTTGGGGTCAGCAAGACCACCAGGTGGGCAGCACCCACCAAGGCATGCCTGGGGGCTGGCGCGCCCTTGTGGGCTGTGCCCACCTAGGTGCCCCCTCAGGTCCCTCCTAGCTCCAGAAATTCTCTTGTTTGATATAAAAAATCCTCGCAAAGTTTCGTTCCATTCCGAGAACTTATATTTCTGCACAAAAATAACACCATGGTAGATCTGCTGAAAACAGCGTCAGTCCAGGGTTAGTTTCATTCAAATCATGCAAATTAGAGTCTGAAACAAGAGGACAAGCGTTAGGAAAAGTAGATACATTGGAGACGTATCAGCCCATGAAGTGGACCATGGAAGCAGATGCAGCCCTGCAAGGTTTGAAGGCACATTTATCTTCTGTGCCTACCCTAGTCGCCCCCAAACCATAGGAGCCGTTGTTGTTGTACTTGGCAGCAACCAACCAAGTGGTTAGTGCAACCTTGGTGGCGCAGTGGGAAGTGGACGCAGCAGAGAAAGGATAGGGCCCAGCAGAGTCAAGTGGAGATCAAGACAAAAGTGAGCACGGTAGTGTTGACGACCCCAAGGACACGACATGAAGAAAGTTGTGCAGTGCCCAGTGTACTTCGTCAGCTCCCTGTTACAGGGGCTTTATCAAGGTACTCTGCCATGCAAAAATTGATCTTTGGCCTCATCATGGCCTCAAGGAAACTGCACCACTACTTCTAAGCCGATGAGATTACGGTTGTCACATGCTTCTCGTTGCAAAGGATACTCCGGAACCCTGAGGCTACTGTCAAAATAGTGGAATGGGCTTTGGAGATGTCCAGTTTTGGTCTGAAGTTTGATAGCACATCAACAATCCAGAGCAGCGCATTGGCAGAGTTTATTGCAGAATGGACGCCAACCCCTGATGAGGAAGTGATAGTGACAGTTACCCCCGGCAAGGAGGCACCCGAAGAATGGATCATGTATTTTGATGGTGCCTTTTCCCTCCAAGGTGCAGGGCCTGACATGCTTCTTGTCGCACCTCACGGGAGCACTTGAAGTACGTCGTCCAAATGCATTTTACCCGGGAAGAGGCTACCAACAATACAACAGAGTATGTAGGGCTCCTTGCCAGGCTTAGAATTTCTGTTGAATTGGGATTTAAGAAGCTGATTATTCGAGGAGATTAACAACTTGTGGTGAGACAAGTCAACAAATATTATCAAAGTCCGTTAATGGAGGCATAGGTCGAGGAAGTGAGAAGATTGGAGGAGCAATTTGACGTATTGCAAACAGAGCACGTACCCTGTGTGGAAAACAACATAGATGATCATCTGTCAAAGTGATGCGCAAAAGCTTCCTGTGGAACCAGGAACTGTTGTTCTCCGTCTTACTCAGCCCTCTGTATCCAGAACAATGATGGCCCAGAAGAGGAGAAAGATGGAATCCGGTAAGCCCCTCCCGGTAGAGCCTCGGGCTCCTGGTAGGGACCCTTCTGGAAACTCACAAATTGCCGGTCCGCACCCTCCAGCCGGGACCACGGTCCCTACAGATGAGGAGTGCGCCCCAACAGTTGAGGAGGTGCCGCTAGTCCTCGTTGCCGAGCCTCAGGCTCCAACTTGGGCAAGGCACATAGTCCTTTCTCCAAACGGAGAACTCCCCAATGACCAAGACGCAGCTGAAAGAGTAGCCCGAAGGGCCAGTATGTACCAGTTTGTCGATGACACTCTATACAGAAGGAGGCCCAACGGTGTGAAATTGAAGTGCATCTGCCGGGAAGAAGGAAAGGACTGCTGGCTAAGATACACCGAGGCATGTGCGTCCCATATTGAATCAAGGGCATTAGTTGGGAAAGCATTCCGTCAAGGATTCTATTGGCCCACGGCCCTCCAAGATGTGGTCGAGGTAGTCATGAAATGTGAAGTCTGCCAGTTCCATTCCAAGAATATCCACTTGCCTGCCCAAGCTCTACAAACAATCCCTTTATCATGGCCATTTTCGGTCTGGGGGCTCGATATCCTCAACCCCTTCCCCCGAGCAATAGGGGGCTTTGAATTCTTGTTTGTTGCCATCGACAAGTTTACAAAGTGGCTGGAAGTGACTCCCGTGAGAAAGGTGACTGCTCAATCAGCTATCAAATTCTGGAAAGAACTGGTGTGTCGTTTTGGAGTTCCGGCAAGGATCATCACCGACAACGGTACCCAGTTCACGAGCCGCACCTTCATGCAATATGTTCGCACCCTCAGAAGCAAGATCTCATTCGCCTCTATGGCTCACCCTAGAAGCAATGGAAAAGCTAAAAGGGCGAACACTGAAGTGCTGTGAGGCCTCAAAATGAGAACCTTTGGTCCCTCAGAACAACACCGAATTGGGCTACCGGGCAGACTCCATTTTCCCTGGTCTATGGGGCAGAAGCAGTTATCCCCACAGAACTCATTTACAGGTCGCCTCGAGTGCTTGCCTACAATTAAGTAGAGCAAGATCAGCACTGGCGTGACGACGTTGTGCTACTCGAGGAGAATCATCTCCGGGCTGCTACGCTTGTTGCATGCTGTCAGCAAGCCATGCGTCGCTATCATAGCCGCATGGTTCATGCTCAATGTTTTGAGGAAGGCGACCTTGTCCTTAGGCACGTTCAGTCGGCCAAGGGTACAAACAAGTTGACACCAAAGTGGGAAGGCCCTATCCGGGTAGTACGAGTCACCAGACCTGGCGTAGTCCATGTAGAGACCGGAGTTGGCATTCAATTGCAAAACTCATGGGATATTGAGCATCTCTGCAAGTTCTACCCGTAAGGCGCGGCTGTCGGGCCCTGCCCTGCAGCTACCCATTTGCACATGCCTCGCCTTAGTTGCATGTAACCCCTTCTACAAAGCCAGGGCGATGACCCTGTGCAAGAGAAATAAACAAAGTGCTGGGGGGCCCCGACCAACTCGCATGCATGCATAAGCATTCCATGAGATTTGCATAAGCATTTCATGAGCATCTACATATGCATATAGATAGGATTGCATCCTGCATAATTCTCATCTGCATAAAGTTAGAGGTTCCTGTCGTGGACTTGGGTGGGGGGGGGGGCTAGCCCCTCTATTCTTTGCCCAGTAGGCTTCGGTCCCCAGCAACAAAGTTGAAAAAGGGTGCCGGCAGGATAGCCTGTCGGGAAAAACTTGTTTATTTAGCTAAAGAGGCACCTCACCTCTGCATGGACGTACACATGCACAAGTTCTCGGCAAGGCTTGTCTTTTTCATTAATATGCAGTTAATACAAGTACAAGCCTTACAGAACACATACATGGACTCGATTGGTTACATTATTTGAATTAAAATTTCGCCGATGCCTACAAGTTTAAGATTGAAAAAATATAAGTGCCCCGTGATCTCCTCTTTTCATTTTCCCTCCCCCAGGCACTACGGTGGAAGGAGGAAAAGACGAGAAAAGTGCCTGGGCGAGAACTCGTCCCGGTCCCGTCGTGGCCCGCACGGAGGTAGCCGGACGAGACCGGGATTGGCGAAGGTGTGGAGGAGAGCGTAGGAGCGGGGCGATGCACCCCCGGTCGCCATCACCAGTGAGAAGACCCGACTCAAGCCCTGGCAGGGTCATCCATAGAGGCTCATTCGGGATATCATTGGAGGAAAGGCAAAGGCGCCAAGGTGCCGGGGAGGGAAGGGAAGAGCGGAAGACGAGGTGGTAGGTTGCTGGTCGTAGGCGAAGGCATCCACGCCATCGTGCTCTGACCTGACCCTCCGTCACCCGCTACCTCTGCCTTCCCTCATTTTCTCTCCATCACCACCACTCCCAGAGAGCACTAGGACTCCAACCCAGCATCCCCTCCGGGAAGACGGCGAGCGAGCAAGACAACCAGAGGGCCCAAAGAGCACAACGCCCCGCCATGGCGAGCAGGAAGGCGCCCTCCTCGTCGACATCAACCCTAGTTCAAAGGAGAGGGAATGTACCGGGACTTCCAACGATCCCGAGCCCTTGACCTTGGACTTGCACCAAGCTTGCTCACCGGGCACCAGCACTATTGCTCAGCATCATCAACCCATAGCTCAGACCCGGGGGCCAGTCCCGGGATCTCCCTTCCAGCATAATACAAGAAGAAGCAAGCGGGTGAATGCCTCCACTCCTCCCCCGCTCTTGCTTTTATAGGCAAGCGGGGGGCTGGGGGCTAGTTCCACGACGGGTAACCACCACCCTCCTCCACCAATTCAAGAAAGACGGCCCCTCGCCATTATACTCTCCCGCACCACGCGCCTCCGTTACCTACCCCGCGCGATGCATGCAACATACGTGGCTAAGGATAAGGGCGTGGTGGGAAGAGTGAATTGGCAGTTTCTACCCCATGCGTTAAAGTCAGTCACGGGCAATCACAAGGACGGCCGCACCACAATTGGCTTTACACGGCGTGCGGGAACACTGGAAACTTGCCCGGACCCAAGATAAAAGAAGAAGCAAAGAAGGCATGAGGAGGCTAACCTCTTCAGTACCCATGCCTGTGCACTTATTAGGGCCTACCCTGACGACGCCCGGCAGCGCGATCAGGGCATGCCCGGGGGCTTCGGTCGGTGCAACAAAACCTGGATATGTTGCCCCGAATTTGCACAGGCACAAGAACAAGATCCTGGCCTCAGACCGAGCCAGAGTGCAAGAGATCAAGATCTTCAAACACCAGCATGGAGAACGAGGAGACCACGATCAAGCCAGAGAAGCCAGGTACCATCAGGAGAAGAACCTCCATTGCCCGACAAAAGGACTTGACAAGGGCAAGGCCAACCCCGGAAGGATGCAACCGAAGCATGCTGGCAGGGCTGCCGGGACTCGCAGGGGCAAGGAACACGTCATCAACCGCCCCCCCCCCCCACGACCCACGCCGTGGATCGGTGCGGTGTCAAGCCAAAAAGTGATTAAGTGGCAGCCATTTGCCACATGGCAACCCCTTTCTACTAGAAAACCTACGGACGACACCCGTCCTATGACGTGTCGGATGAGCAGACATGGAGCTAGCAGAGTAAGCCCGGCAAGGCTTGCTGGGCACGCAACGATGCGACGTTGAGTAGTGCATTTAATGCGCCTTGTCAGTCTACAGAGTTAGGTATGATAGCACTGTTTGCTATCTTATCAGTGTCTAATAACTGATTTGCCACTATGGTGACCCCTTAACCTATAAAAGGAGGCCCATGGCAATGGTAGAAGGGGTTAGAGGGTTAAAAAGTTGATCATGCCCTCACAAGGCTAGACCCGTACATAGCATAGGCCACTGCCGCTCCTACCGGGCAAGTGTACTACGTTCCACAACCACTCTCCCACCATCAATCCATCAAAGCAGGAGTAGGGGTTTACGCCTCATGGTGGCCCGAACCAGGGTAAAATTTCTCAAATTTTGGGTTCCGCAAACCCTTGATAGGTTTGAACTCTGGGGTGCATGCGGAGATCTCAACCAAGCTAGCCTGCCTACTCGCAATCTTCCTAAGCCTAGCGCGTCGAGCTCAAAGGGACAGAGAGACACAACAGTTTATCCTCGTTCAGGCCACCTTGCGGTGTAATACCCTACTCCAGCGTTTTGGTGGATTGCCTCGAAGAGCTGAGAATGAACTAGTACAATGGATGAACTGGCCTCAGGAGGTGAGGTGTTCTTGAGCTCGAGAGAGCTGGTGAGGTGGTTGGATGGGAAGGGATCCAATCTGTTCGTCCCCCCTCTTTGGTGGTGGCTAACTCCTATTTATAGTGGACTTGGTCCTCTTCCCAAAAGTTGGCGGGAAGGGATCCCACAACAACCAGATTTGAAGGGGGACAAGTAGTACATCCTATCCTGACTAAAGTGGTCTTCGCCTATGAAAAGCCTCTGGTCGTGATGCTGCGGTGGGCTCGGTGATGACCTCCGTCCTGCCGTTCTGGCGGTCTTGGTCTTGTTGCACCAGAATGGAAACCTTTGGCTGATTCCTCGGGACTCCGCACCTACCGCTTGCCCCCTTTGCACCGATGGGGAAACTGGCGCTCTACGCCTCCTGGCGCCCGCCTGGCCTTGGTCGTCATGGCTCACGTCAGCGGAGCCTCATGAGGTGCACCTCGCATAGAACTCACCGCCCTTCGGGAGCCAGCCTGAGGAGGCCAATCCCCTCGGGGGTCTTGGCGTAGTCCGCCTCGCGAGGCTTGGCCCCTCGCAAGGGTCTTGAGTTGTCGATGCTGAAGCTGGGCTGTACCAAGCCATCGATGGAGCCGCGCAGTGGGCCGCAAGCAGGCAAGTTTGGGTACCCCCCGTATCCAAAACACCGACAGTAGCCCCCGGGCCCAAGGCGCGCTCGGACTTGGCTTCCAGGTGAAGCCAAAGGGCAAGCATGGAGCACCGCGGGCCCTAACTGCCTGCGGCCTTGAACGACGTGTGGCGATTGATGGGACATGGGTGTCTCCACTTCCCCACGTTGCTTTGGCAACCGTTCGACTTGATGAGTCGATGCTGCATGCAGAAGATCATCATTGCGAGAGGTCATGGAGGCCGGCGGTTGGCCTCCTTCCAGCTATAAATGAAGGGGGAGAGGCAGAGCCCCCCTCGCTCATTTCTTCCTCCGTCTTCTCGCTGCTCGTTTCTTCTCCTTCCCCATCTTGCTTCCATGACGCCGACGAGGAGGTTTTCTGCGGCCGAAAAGGGGAAGGCTTCCAAGGAGGGGCCAGCCTCTCCGCCTCCCAAGAGAGGCCGCGGCCATCCCCGTAAGCACCCCGCGACCCCTGCTGTGGCCCCCAGGGGCGCGGGCGTGCATCCCCCAGGGCCGGCGTCTCTCTCGGCGCCCGCGGTGGTACCTCTTCTCACGGCGGGGGCCACCGGCTCTAGAGCATCCCCATGATGAGGGGAGGCACGTCATGGTTGCGCACCCTCCTCGCCCATGCTTCTCCTCGCTGGACGTGCTTCCGGAGTTTGTGGTGTGGTCGGAGGCGCCTGCCGGCACCTCGCTCTGGCTTCCGTGCTTCTTCTCCAGCGAGCTGCCATCCTCGGGGCTCGACAGCCTCTGGCTGCAGGCTGACGACTGCTGCAGCAGGGCCTCGTGGGTGGGGACGGAGGTCGCCGCGACGGGCAGCATGGTCCTAATCCGCGGCTGACAGACGTTCGCCCGCGCATGAGGCCTGGGCGGGAGGTGCACCCTCCACTTCAAGTACGACGGCCTGGCGACCCTCTATGTGAGGGTGTTCAGGGAGGACGGTCACCGTGTGGGGTGCTGCACCGACGACGACAATGACAACGAAGGCGAGCTTGGCCTTGGCGATGTCCGCTCCTCCTTTCGTGGCGGCAGCTCTTCCTCGGATGAGTGCTCGAGCAACGGCGGCTACGACCAGCCCCCACGCCATCGAGCTCGGATCGAGGGCAGCGGTGGGTCGTCCCACCGCCATGCTCCGATGTAGCTGGAGGGGAGCCGAGGGCCGCCGAACTTGGGCTCAAGACCTGCCACGGCCCCGGGCCGCCTGCAGGGGAACTGGTGGAGTGCCGGGCCACCTTGACGCTGCTTGAGGACGTGGCGCTGGCGCTGGATCCGCACGCCCTTGGGCCATCTTTGTTTAGCCTTTCCTTTCTTCTGCAATTCAAAAAAGAGAGCAGTGTGCCCTGCTAGGGTGTGTAATGAACTATGGCAGTTATGCCCGCTTTTATGCTATGCTTATTATCTCAAGGCCTTGTTGTAGCGTCTGTACTCTGGGTAGGCAAGGGTAAGGTAACTTAGCTTAACGCGTTTGTAGTAACTTCACTCCTCATGAGGGTGAGGCCCTTGGTATCTGGCGAAGCCCCCGTTCCCGGCGACTCGGGAGGCGCTTCTGCCCTCGGGAGGTGTTGTAGATCCGCCGCAGAGCTGTTTGGAGAAAAAAGAAGCTTGTTTAGCACCTACTCCTTTCCGCGTGAGCCCCCTATAGTAGGTTAGTTGTGGCCTAATGCACCGTATCGCGCTGCCCGAGGGGCACGGACATGAGGGGTGCTGGTGCCCGTCAGCTTGATCGAGGGCTCCTCGCAAGGATAAAGCCGAAGCACTAGGGCAGCAGGGCTCGGCGTGGTGTGCACGCATGAGGGCAGGCCCAAGGTGCACACACTTGCCTAGACCCCCACGCGCGAGGCGCGCGAGGAAGAGCAACGGGCAACCGCCACATATTCCTGGCCCTCGGGCTAAGAGCAAATGAAACAGGTGGAGAAAAATACAACTTGGCGAACCAAATCAGGGAAGCACCAACTCCATTAAAGATCACTAAAAGACTGCAAGCAACTTCAGAAAGCAAATGCACAACCACGTCCGGCACCTAATCTAGTCTTCTCACCAGTGTGGAGCTAAGTGATGCCACTAAGATGTGGGAGGGAGCCCCCATGAGGCCCCACGGCAGCTCTCAGGAGACTCCGGGGCGTGTACAGCCCCACTCATTATTACATGAGAGTGTCACGAGCGGAGACCTTCACAGGCCAGAGCCTTGCTTCATGGATAGAACTTCCTAAGGTGCTGGATGTTCCAAGCGTTCTGGATGGGGACCCCGTCCTGTGTCTCCAGGCGCGCGGCACCAGGCCTGGAGACACGGGCGGGCCCTCCCACATGGGAGAGAGCTTGTGCATTCCCTCCATAGAGAGCACCCGCCTCAGGACGAGGTTACCCACCTCCAACGTCCTAGAGCTGACACTGCAGCAGTGGCACCGCCGCTGCGCCTGTTGGTACCTTGCTGCTCGGAGCGAGGCTTGATGGCGGCATTCCTCCCCCAGCATGAGATCCATCCCCCGCGTGGCGTCCTGACGTGCCTTGTCAAACGCCAGGACCCGCGTGGAGCGATGCTTGACCTCATGTGGGAGAACCGCTTCTGCTCCGTAGACGAGGAAGAACGGCGTCTCTCCTGTTGGCTCGGTCGCGGTGGTGCGGATGGACCATAGCACAGACTAGAGCTCGTCGAGCCAGCCCCTGCTGCAGGCCTCAAGCTTCTTCTTGAAGGTCCTTGCCTTGAGGCCCCTCAGGACCTCGACGTTGGCGCGCTCGGCTTGGCCGTTGCTCCTGGGGTGTGCCACTTAGGCCTAGCATATCTGCGTTCCCAGGTTAGCACAATATGTTTTGAAAAGGTTGCTAGTGAACTATGAGCCGTTGTCGGTGATGATGCGGTTAGGGACCCCAAAGCGGCTCACGAGGCCCTGATCCAACTAGGATTGTGCGGACAACTTCTACCTCCGCCCATTTGGTGAACTTGTCGATGGTGACATAAAGGTAGTGGTAGCCCCCTGGTGCTCGAGGGAGCGGCCCCAGGATGTCCAGCCCCCATACCACGAACGACCATGTGAGCGGGATAGCGTGGAGGCCCTGTGCAGGTTGGTGACTTTGTTTGGTGTGGAACCGGCATGCTTCACAGGAGCGCACCAGCTCGATGGCGTCATTGAGTGCAGTGGGCTAGTAGAAGCCACTGCGGAACGCCTTACCCACAAGAGTGTGTGACGAGGAATGATGTCCGCAATCCCCACCGTGTATGTCTGCCAGCAGCTCGAGCCCCTGCTCCCTGGAGATGCATCGTAACTAAACATCCTTGGGGCTCTTGCGGTACAACTCACCGTCTCGGATGCAGTATGCGGTGGCCTGACGAGCCACCCGCTCGACGTCCTCCTCCTTCTTTGGAAGGGTCCCCTGAAGTAGGTACGCCTTGAAATCCTTGGTCCAGCACCCCTCCTGGGGCTCGAGCGCGAGGAGCAGGCGGGCCCCTGAGGGAGGGCCTCATGCTGGGGCGCCAGTTGCTGGCGCTTGGGATAGATCCTCCTGAGGTGGCGCTGGGATCGTGGTGGGGGGAGCCGCCGACGACTTGAAGAGACGTTCCTCAAACACCCCCGGCTCCTGAGGGAACCTTCGGGATGCTCTCTTGGCGATGTCATCCGCCTCCTTGTTCGTTCCTCGCGGCACATGCTGCAGTTCCAAGCCTAAGAACCGCTTCTCCATCCTGCGTACCTCTTCTAGGTATGCCTCCATGTGCTCGTCCTTGGGTGTGTACTCTTTGTTGGAGAAGTTGATGAGGAGCTGGGAGTCGCCTTTGATGGTGAGGTGCTTCACCCCCAGAGCCGCCGCAGCCCTGAGGTCGGCGAGCAAACCTTCATACTCTGTGATGTTGTTGGAGACCTTTTTGCCCTGCTAAAAACAGAGTTGTACTACGTAGTAGAGCCTGTCCTTGGTGGGTGAGATGAGGACGGCCCCAACCCTGCACCCTGTCGTGCGAACGCGCCATCAAAGTACATGATCCACCCATCTGGCCCCTCATCCCCAGGCAAGAGGGAATAGTCCTCGCTCACTCTGCGGTTAGGGGCGTCAGCCCATTCTGCCATGAAATCTACAAGGGCCGCAACCTTGATGACTCTGGTGGTGCTAAACTCTAGTTGGAATGCATGGAGCTCGATGTTCCACTCCGCAACTCGTCCGGCGGCGTTCGGGCTCCGGAGCACCCTCTCTAGTGGGTAGGCCGAAACAACCTAGATGGGGTGGCCCTGGAAGTAGTGGTGCAGCTTTCGGGAAGCGACGAGGAGCGCAAGTAAGAGCTTTTGAGGCATAGGGTAGCGCGCCCGTGCCACCGTAGCACCATGCTGACAAAGTAGACTAGGTGCTCGACGAGGGAAGAGGTGTTGGCGGGGTCTTGTGCTTCTTGAGGATGTGGGCCTTCAACGGTCCCACCATCCGCCATGCCGAGTGCGGTCTCGCGAGGGCCGGCCTCAGGAGCCCCCCAGCCGAGGGGTCGGTTGCAGCCTCGGGAGGAATCACTACAAAAAAAAGACACATCCATGACATTTTGGGCCGAATGAATTTTTTTCCTGTCATACATATGAAACTTCTATGATAATAATTGTGACAAAAGCCGGTATCATCATAGATGTGGTGGGCTCCTACTTCTATGACCAAAAATCATGACAGAAAATGGGCTTTTCGTCCTGGGCGGGCCGGAGACGCAGCTGCATGACATTCTTTGGGCCGTCCATGACGAAAAAAACCGTGGTAGAAGCGAGGGCGAGGAAAATTTCGGGGAGTTCCCGGTTACGGTGGGAGGTCGGGGGCCAAGCGATGCGCGTTTCTCTCGTATACACGTACGCGCGTGCGTGCAAGGCATTGGCTCTAACTGAACCCAAGCGAGGTGTTGGGCTCTAACTGAACCCGAGCGATTGCACTGCAGGCTACGCGTTACTGAACCCGAGCGATCGATCGATGGCTGTTAACTCAACCTGATCGAGCGATTCCTTCGCTACTGCTGCTAACTGAAGCCGATTGATTGGATGAACAGTGAGCGTTGCGCGGGGGGGTTGGATGAACAGTGAGCGGTGGGGGTGGATGCAGGACCCCATGGCGTTGCCTCTGGATGAACAAGACGACCCCGTGGAGGGCTGGATGAACAGTAGATGGTGAAGGCTGCCCATGGAGGGGTGGTTGAACAGTAGCCGGTGGAGTAGCGCGCGGTGGAGGTTGGATGAACAGGAGCCCGTGGAGGCTGGAGGAGGTCGACGGTAGCCCGTGGAGGCTAGAGGAGGTCGACGGTGGACATGAACAGTATCTCGTGGAGTCCCGTTTTGTAGTACGCCACACCCCTCCGATGAACAGGACCCCCGTTTCGACCGTAGCGCTCCAACAGAAGTCCATTTCGTCCGTTTTGCGGTATGCCACACCCCTCCCAATCAACAGGACCCCTTTCGACCGTAGGAGATCCGTTTCCTCCATTTTGCGGTACGCCAAACCCCTCCCGATGAACAAGATCCCGTTTCGAACGTGGCCGGTCGAACATAAAGCCGTTTCCTCCGTTCTGTGGTACGCCAGGCCTCATTTCCATTGCCTGTTCCGTCCAAGCCCTCCCGATGAACACGACGACGCATTCCGTTCCGACCCAGCCGGTTGGCTCCCCATGAACACGACGATGACGTTGTTTCTCCGTTCTGACCCAGCCATGTACACGATCCCTGGCTGTACGTATGCGCGAGTAGGCATTCGAGACCCCGCCCATATGTATACATATGTGGCCGTGTTTTCTTTCTTGCACACTGGCCGCTGTACGTACGTGTACATGCTACGTGCGCGCCTCTACTACGACATTTGCCGCCTCTACAATGACCAGTATATATGTACGTACACGTTCACGACCAGAATGACAACGCTACGTACGCTTCGACCAGGTGGGTCCCGACTGTCAGGCACTTCCTTGCATGCGAAGATGTAGCTGGTGGGTCCCAGCAGTCAGGGGAGCGAATCATATTGTTTTTTTGCCCGGACGCACTTTCTTGCGTGCGAAGGTGTAGTTGGTGGGTCCCAGCAGTCATGGGGGAAACGTTTTTTTCGCGATATACGGTGGCCTGTCCGGTGGGTCCCCACTGTCAGGTGGAGGAATAATTATTTTGCACATAATATGGAGGCACTTCCTTGCGGCTACCGTGGACCCAGCTGTCAGCCTCGCCACATACAGTACTTTTCCGATGGAAGTCGGTCGTTGACCACATTGACCACGCCGCGTCGAGAGCACCACGGCGGTGGACAACGGTGAGGCCTAGGAACGGGACGACGCGGAGCCGGGGAAGACGCAGCAGTGGATGCCCACGCGAAGAGGAGTACGAGGGTTCACTGGTTCGGCTGCGGTGTGAGGCTGCTGTCGCCACAGAATAACAGGGGTGTGGGTGAGTAGAGGGATGGCCTGGCCAGCGGTGGGAGTAGTAGGGGGCGGTGAGGCCTCCGCCGCATCGTAGCTGGCCATAGGAGGCAGGAGCACGAGGCACGACGGGCGCTGGTTTGGGCGGCTGGAGCAAGAAGACCAGAGGTTGAAGGAGCAAGAAGACCAGCGGTTGGATGGACATCGTACGGTCACTAGAGCTAGAATCGTGCATATTGACTAAGTTGACAAAGCCCTCCGTCCCTGTCAACTTAGTAGGCCCATAAGTCAGACTACCACTATACTGGGTCCCAGCAAACAGGGGGAGTATTCATATTTTTGTGCGTAATCAGGAGGCACTTCCTTGCGTGCGAAGATATAGCTGGTGGGTCCGAGCTGTCAGCGGCGATAACGGTTTTTTCACAAAATACAGAGGCCATTTCGGTGGGTCCCTGATGTCAGGTGGAGGAATCATTATTTTGCGCGTAATAAGGAGGAATTTCCTTGCGTGCGGCCGTGGACCCAGCTGTCGGCCTCTCCACGTACAGTCCACTTCAGATGCATGTCGGTCGTTGACCACGTTGACCAGGCCGTGCCGAGAGCACCAGGGCGGTGGACGACGGTGATGCCTTGGAAGGGAACGACACGGAGGCGGGGAAGACTCGGCAGTTGTTTCCCACATGGAGGGGAGAATCTGTTGTCTGAGGGTTTCTCGTTTCGTCTGCCGTCACCGGAGAATAACAGCAGGTGTGGGTGAGTATAGGGATGGCTAGGCCAGCGATGGGAGTACGGTGGGGCGGTGAGGCCTGACAGCAGCACAGCCGGCCGTGGGGAGGAGGGAGCACGCAGTCCTGCCGGCGCTTGTTTGAGCGGCTGGAGAAGGAAGAGCAGAGATTGAAGAAGCACGACGGCCGTTGGATGGACATCCAACAGTCACTGCTTGTGCGTCAACCTTTTTTCGGAAAGCCTCAAATCTATGGAAAATATCATACAACCCATCTGCCATTATTTCTAATAATCTACAGCCCATTTGCTAATTCATAAGGTTTTTTTGGAGCCCATTTTCTTTTTGTTAGCATTACAGCCCATATTGTGGCCACGGTTAAAAAATTATACGAAATTTTGCATATTTCGGTGCGGTCCGAACTGTTTTTAATCCCGAAATTTCGACTCACATTCAAACTGATTTTAAAAATAAATGTACATAAATATAAAATCCAACAAATTCTCCACGCATAAAAATTAATGTAATTTAAAATCTCGAAATAAAAAAATATATTTGAAACTAATTGCCGGTTTGATGTGTTTTAAAAATATACAGCCCATTTCTCATTACTGATGGGCCATTTTCTCGGCCAGCCGAATGAAAGCACTCCTCGTCTTGAAATATTTGCAGCCCAATAGGCCTGACAAAGTGACTTACTTAGCAAATCACAAAAAAACTGGGTTGTGGCCATGGACCCAGCTGTCAGCATCTCCACGTACAGGACTCTTTTGATGGAAGTCCTTCCTTGACCACGTTGACCATGCCGTTCAGAGAGCACCACGGCGGTGGACGACGGCGAGGCCTAGGAAGGGGACGACGCGGAGCCGGGGAAGACGCGGCAGTGGAAGCCCACGCGGAGAGGAGTACGAGGGTTCACTGGTTCGGCTGCGGTGTGAGGCTGCCATCACCGCAGGGCCTGGCTAGCGGTGGGAATAGTAGGGCAATGAGGCCTCTGCGGCAGCACAGCCGACCACGGGAGGCAGGAGCATGCGACATGACCGGCGCATCTTTGGGCGGCTGGAGCAAGAAGACCAGAGGTTGAAGAAGCACTATGGCCGTTGGATGGACATCGCACGGTCACTGGAGCTAGAATCGTTCATATTGACTAAGTTGACAAAGCACTCCATCCCCGTCAACTTAGTAGGCCCACAAGTCAGCCAAACAATATGGTGGGTCCCAGCTAGCAGGGGGTATTCATTTTTTTGGGCGTAATAAGGAGGCACTTTCTTGCGTGTGAAGATATAGCTGGTGGGTCCGACCTGTCAGCGGGGGGAACGTTTTTTCGCGAAATACGGAGGCCCTTCCTGTGGGTCCTAGCTGTCAGGTGGAGGAATCATTATTTTGCGCGTAATAAGGAGGCATTTCCTTACGTGCGGTCGTGGACCCAACTGTCAGCCTCTCCACGTACAGTCCACTTCCGATGGATGTCGTTCATTGACCACGTTGACCAGGCCGCGCCGAGAACACCAGGGCGGTGGACGAAGGCGAAGCCTAGGATGGGAATGACACGGAGCCAAGGAATACTCGGCAGTTGTTTCCCACACGGAGGAGTACGAGGGTTTACTGGTTCGTCTGTCGTCCCCGGAGAATAACAGCATGTGTGTGTGAGTAGCGGGATGGCTAGGCCAGTGATGGGAGTACGGTGGGGCCGTGAGGCCTGCGCGGTAGCATAGCCGGCCGTGAGAGGAGGGACCAGGCAGTCCCGCCGGCGATTGTTTGAGCGGCTGGACCATGAAGAGCAGAGATTGAAGAAGCACGACAGCCGTTGGATGGACATCCAACAATCATTGCTCTCGTGTGTTGACTAAGTTGACAGGGTGTTGAGTGTGCGTCAACCTTTTTTTTATGAAAGCATACGCGTCAACCAGTAGTAGGCGCACAAGTCAGCCTGAAATCTGTGGAAAACATCATACATCCCATCTGCCATTATTTCTAATAATGTACAACCCATTTGCTAATTCTTAAGAATTTTTTGGAGCCCATCTTCTTTTTGTTAGCATTACACCCCATATTGTGGCCACGGTTAAAAAGTATACGGAATTTTGCATATTTCGGTGCGGTCAACTGTTTTTAATCCAGAAATATCGATACACATTCAAACTATTTTGAAAAATAATTTATATAAATATAAAATCCAAATAATTGTCCTCACATAAAAATCTATGGAATTTAAAATCTTGTAATGAAAAAAATTGAAACTAATTCCCGGTTTGATGTGTTTTACAAATGTACAGCTCATTTCTGGGTAAACTGAATGAAACTCTCCTCGTCTTGAAAGATTTGCAGTCCAGCAGGGCCGATAAAGCAAGTCGGCCTTGTTTGGGTATTTCTTTTAAAAAAATAGAACTAGGCTAGCCATTTTCAGCAAGAAAAAAACATAACTGGCTCATGATGTGGTAAACATAAATAAAACCCTGGCTAGACGGGCCACAGCCCCCGCACAGCCCCGTTGTTACCCTGATCCATCGCTAAAACTAGTATAAATAACAACTGCTTGTTCCTCAAAAGAAACTGCGCGACCTGCTGGGTCCCTAGTGTCAGCCGCTCATAGTGTAATTTTCTCGTTTATTGACTATGTTGACAATGGCGTGAGCCCCAGATGTCCAACCATTAGGAGGAACCATATTTTTGGGCTTGTAATATAGAGGCACTTGCTTGCGTACTGCCATGACGCTGGTGGGTCCCTACTATCATCTTGTCCATGTACAATCATCTCCTTGTTCCTCTCGGTTGTTGGAGACATTGACAACACAAGAGGGTGGCGCACCGCGCAGGGCGAGCGAACCAAGGCCGCAATGCGGAGGACGATGGCGAGGCCTCGGACGGAACGAACAGGAGTCGTGGAAGATGCGCCGGTCCAGTCGCAGGCGAAGGGGAGTACGAGGGTTGACTGGTTCGGGCGCGGGTGCGTGTTGGGGCTGACATCGCCGGAGAATAACAGGACGTGTGGGGGAATAGAGGGATGGACTAGCCAACGTTGGAGGGTATGTACGGTAGGGC
This sequence comes from Aegilops speltoides, assembly GCA_021437245.1. Lineage (NCBI taxonomy): Eukaryota > Viridiplantae > Streptophyta > Magnoliopsida > Poales > Poaceae > Aegilops > Aegilops speltoides. Next base: position 50,211 of record JAHHZJ010003673.1, read on the forward strand.
GGCGGAGGTGCAACCAGCCATGGGAGGCGGGAGCAGGCGGAGCCGACGGGGTGGTTTGGTCTGGGCGGCTGGAGGAAGAAGAAGACAAGAGATAGAAGATACACGACAGATGTTGGATGTCAATCCAACGGCTGGTAGGCAGAATCGTTTGTTGACTGGCTAGTAAGTCGACACCACCTTGGATAGGCTATTTCCTCGCGGGTCCCAAATGTCAGAATCCAAATCTGTCACGGTCATGCAGCCTTTCCTATGAAAATTTACAGCCCATTTGATGTGCTAGTTCAAAATAATTGTGTGGGAGCTGGTGGGGGCTAATCACTTGGATTCTGTAATGCACAGTGAGCTCAAGCAGCCGTCGATAGTGATGTTATTTCCCTTGGTTGGGATTTGTTACAACATTTCACTCTAAGTTAAACGAATGGCAAGCCATTTGCCTTGTTTCAAAGAAAATATGACAGTCAGAACCGAGTTGAAAAGGGCAGGAACATCTAACTCCAGCTTACAAACTGTACAAAAGCACGAGGGTTAATTGTTCATCAGGTTTACAAAAAAACTAGGTTGAAAAGGGCAACAACATCTAACTCCGGCCTGTTTTTGGCGATCACATCAAATGGATCGGTTAGGTCCATAGAATGAACATCTGGGTCGTAAAATTTCTTTGGATTATGATCACAATATGTTGTAAATAGAAGCCCTGGCATGTTCGTAAGCTCTTTTGCCCACTGAAACTCCTTTTTTGCTCTTGACATACCCATCCGTCAAAACCATGCTGCTGATAAACTTAAGCCTGATGGACAATAGTAACCTCGCATTCAGCAGGAAGAATGTGACAAATATAGTGTTTGCATGGTTGGCTACATATCGTTCTAGCGTTATTGTCTTCAATCAAATCTCATGAGAAGTGAGAAAATCCCGATGCTTATGAATCCACCAATTGGTTATAACTTTCTCACCTGTTGCCTAAATAGACATGAAGATTGAAAACAGTTAAGGTCTAAAAGAAGAGTGTCGAAAGAGCTACAACTGAACGGTTAATTCTAGTACACTATATGCGGGATTCCAATGTGCGTGAAATTATCACATTTATATACAACTTCTCCAGACATGGAAAGCATTGCAGCAAGCCAATAATCTTGTTCAGATCAAAACTATTCATTTGGATATATAAGATCTTGACAGAATCCAGCACCATTGATAGGCCATCCATGGAGAAACTCTTCATTGAGCATAGAACATAATATTAGTACAAAATGTATACTCCAAGATGATATATAAGTTATGCGCAGAAATTTAAAATGTAGCTTATGGTTACATGTGTAGATGATAATATAAAGTACCTGAGGAACTGTGGAGCCAAACACCATATTGAAATGAGCACAGAGATCATGCATTACACCCAAGGTCTCCAGTTTAGGCGCAGAGATCAACAGTTATTTGCAACGGTGAATAACTAGAATCAAGGATCAACATTTGAAGTGAAGGGGCATCTTGGATGATGAGCTGCCTTCCGTCAAAAGAAATTCCAATTTTTACAAGGTTAGGCGAATTTATTTGGAGACAACTGATTCTAACTGTGAAAACAAGCACCAAGCACTCCAGCGCAGGGCAACTAGAGTGGATGATGATGTGCAATGAGGCCTCCGACATACGAACCCGCACAAGTGAAAGTTTCTTGAGAAATGGTAGTTGAAGGTTTAGTACGAGATTGTCTGGTAGGTAGCACAACGCAAAGGTGGCGGTGTGGAGAGAGGAGGAAAACTGCAAGATGGACATCGGTGTTAAGGGCACAAGTTCATGGCGTTCGGTATGTGGTATGTGATTTCCAGGGGAATAGTAGAACTCAAGCAACTGTAGTTTTGTGAATTCAGGGGATTTCAGCCAGGCGTCCACCATGCAGGGCATAATATGCTTGCTCAGGTAAAATGACGGGATCCAGAGCCTGTGAACGGAGCCCTGGTGGGAGGAGATGATGGCTCTGGGGATTTCAAAATCATTGAAGAGAGATAGCTAACGACAGTCGAGATTAAGGAGCACGACGCACCATAGAGGGCGCCACCGAATTGAGAGGACTTGGGTGCGGTACGAATCCTTGGTGGGGAGAAGCGAGATGATCTCCCCAAGGACGGCATTCGAGAGATCGCTGATGCGGTCCACCCAAGATTCTACGGGTTCCTGGGATTCGGTGGGGGCGGGGTCGCCGCTTCTCCCCGCGCTGCCGGGTGCGGGATCTACAACAGGCGTCTCCGCTGGCGGGAGCCTCATCTTCTTGGCGCTGGGATCAGCTGAGTCCATTTTCCTCGAGGGCGTCGCATCACGCTCACAGATTTGAGCAGAGTAATGAATGACGAGCCTAGTTGTAGTGCGAGCAAAGAAGAAGGGGAGCTGGGGCTTTTCTATAGGAGTGAGGAAGAAGGGGAGCTGGGGTTTCTGTAGGAGTGAGGTGAGTGTCGGTATCAAAACCGGCGGATCTTGGGTAGGGGGTCCCGAACTATGCGTCTAGGCGGATGGTAACAAGAGACGAGGGACACAATGTTTTTACCCAGGTTCGGGCCCTCTCAATGGAGGTAAAACCCTACGTCCTGCTTGATTAATATTGATGATATGGGTAGTACAAGAGTAGATCTACCACGAGATCAAGGAGGCTAAACCCTGGAAGCTAGCCTATGGTATGATTGTTGAGATGTATGTTGTCCTACGGACTAAAACCCTCCGGTTTATATAGACACCGGAGAGGCTAGGGTTACACAGAGTCGGTTACAATGGTAGGAGATCCACATATCGGTATTGCCAAGCTTGCCTTCCACGCCAAGGAAAGTACCTTCCGGACACGAGCCGGAGTCTTCAATCTTCTATCTTCGTGGTCTTGGAGTCCGGCGGATATTGATAGTCCAGCTATCCGGACACCCCCTAGTCCAGGACTCCCTCAGTAGCCCCCGAACCAGGCTTCAACGACGATAAGTCCAGCGTGCTTGTAGTCTTCGGCGTTGCAAGGCGGGTTCTCCCTTCAAATTCCATGTACCAGCCGAATATTGTCCGGCTTCATCTTGAATACTGTGCTCCTCGGCTTCTACACCAAATAATGGCCTCCTTCCACGCGTCGCACGAATGCGAAAAGCCAGGGTGTCTTTTACATTTCACCCCCTAATTGTGCGAGTCGTCCGCCTATAAAAGAGGCAAGGATCCAGATCCGAACCGCACCATTCTTCCCCTCGTGTATACTCCATCGAAGCGCCTCTGACCTAGAAATCCATTCCACCATGGATCGTCAACGCGGCTCTTCCTCACGCGCTCCCAGCCCATCGCCAGGGAATTGGAGGAGGTGCTCTATTTGCACAATGAGCTAGTGAAGCTCCAAGCGGAGGGTTTCTTCCTCCGGCCTTCATGGTTCCGATCCGAGCCGGACTGGTTACTTATCAAGGTGGGAGGCAGGCGGAGGACACTCCAAGCCCCAACGAGGGGAGCGAGTGTGCCGTCCCCTATCCGATAAGGGGCTCGGATTTCAATACATCCGTTCCTCCGCAGCTCTCAAGTTCTCGGACTCAGCTCCACCACCTCACGCCCGCCAGGTGCTGCATATCGCGGGCTACGTAGCTCTTCTTGAGCTATTCCGGGCATCGAGCCCCACTTCACATTGTGGAAGAGGCTGTTTTGCCTCGCACCCGTTCTCACCAGGGGTCCATATATCAAGTGGGCGGCGCGAAATATGGCGCATCGCGGGACGGATGCCTATCCGCACTCCCAAGAAGCGTCCAAGACCGGCCCTCGAGTGGTTTTACATAGTAGGCGCTCCGTTGCCGACCCAGTCCGGATTGGCCTCCGGAGTTTGATGCTGCTACCTTGAAGAAACGCCTCAGCTAGCGCCCGCGGAGCCCCCGTTTGGAGGAAGACAAGAGCGTCCATTACTTGATGGGCCGGATAAGATTAATGGCTCATGCCGGCTTGACCATGATCGGAGTCATAGCGACGTGCATCAAGCGAGGGGTGCAGCCACTGCAATACAAAGGCCACCCCATGTGGGATTTCAACGGGGAGGACGACGCTACCCGGCATGGCCGCAAAGGGCCGGATTCGACCGAGGATCTGGCGAAGATCCTGTCCGGCCTGTACAAGGGGGAGAAGGAGGACTTCCTTCGCCCGAACCCTTTGGATGGGTTTTCCACGATCAACCCTAGAGGATGGGTAAGCGAACACCTCGAGGGGTTCTACCCGTGCTTTCGAAGTTTAAGCTTCTTACATTATGTCTTGGTGAGGTCTACGCCGGACTGTGGAGGACATGGTGAGTCCTGCTCCACAGCCCGAGGATCCAGAAGGATCCCTGGGTCCGGCCTCCGAAGAGGATCCGGACATCGAGGTAGAACAGATCGACGGGGTGTATCACCAGCTCAGCATAGACAATGCTTTGGTCGCCATTACGGCGGACTACCCCGGACTAAGTTCGGCTTCCCAGGTGACCACGACCGAAGTCCGGACACCGTCATTTTATCCTTGTCTGTTTCTGACCTTCGCGAACGATGGTATTTTGCAGGAAGCGCCTTTACGGCAGGAAGCCGAGCCTGCGGCGGCCGACCTACAGAGGTCAGTCCGGACTAGCAGGAGGAAAAGGAGCGCCGTGCGGACGGAAACGTCGCCGCAGAGGTATAGCCCGTGTTTGAATTTTTCGAGCAACGTTCCGAAGAAACGTCTAAGTGCTCATGACCTTTATAGGAGAAAAAGCGCTCGCCGGACTGCGAGCGCAGGAATTGCCGATCCGACCAGCACCGGCCCAAAGGCTCGTGACGGAGGGGAGGCAACAAGCAAGACGCGAATCGGATCTGCCCGACGGAGGATACCGGCTGACGTCCGCCACCAAGTCGAGGTGGAGAGCGCTATGAATCATAGGCGCCCGCCGGACAGTATTTCAAGCGTGCTTTTCCCGAGGCATTGGATGCTTTAACGCAGGGACGCGATCTCTGTGCTGCTCAAAATGGTTTTACGAGCCACGGAGCAAGATGTTAAAGACATACGGGTAAGGGAATTTTAATGGTCGTATATACCAGTAGCCCCCGAGACTTAAATTAGTTATGCTAACTGATTTAAGGATCATTTGAAATTTCAGGCACTCAACGAGAAGAATGCCCGGCTGTCTCGGGAGCTGCAAGATTGCAAGGCCCAACTTGAGGCCGCACTTGCTGCCGCAGGAGGAGACGGAAAGACCCCTCTTGGCAACACATTTGTATAAATTAATATAAGCGTTGTGCGGCGTGCGCGCGAGTCTAATAATGACGTTGCAGGTACCGCCGGACAAGATCCGGACAGGCAAGCATTGCTGCGCCCGACTAAAAGGCTGGCGAGCGTCTTGAATAGGGTTCAACAGGAAAGGAACAAGCTCCAAGATGCCAACTCCCAGCTCGGAGAAGAGTTAAAAGGGGCGCAGGCCGAGCTGTCTGGCTCCGTTAAGGAGAATCAGCGGCTTCGTCGCGATATATATAGTAAGTGCTTGAGCGAACTATTAAAAAAGAAGTGTTCGGCGAGGAAGTATTTTGACATGGTATGTCTTGTAGGTATACTCACGGGTCGTCCTGCAGAGGAGATGCCCATATCAATGGGTGATCAACTTCCCGAACTGTTGCAGCTACTCGAACGAGTTCGGCAGGCAATGGGTGGCGTCGTTCAGGCTTTGTGGCCAGCCCTCCCCCTACCCGAGGGCCTCGGGGAGCTTGTGGAGAAGCTGCAAGGAGTGCGGCAGCGCTTCCGGCGCTTCCGGTTGTGGAAGATATCGGCTTGCCGTCAAGGTGCCCGGGATGCTTGGGCTATGGTGAAGACGCGGTACAAGAAGGCAACCCCAACCACATGGCTGAAGTTGGACCGGTGGGGCCCGATGGGAAGGAGATCCCTGTGAGTTTAGTGTACAGCCAAGTAGAGTTGGCTGCTAAGTTTTCCCAACGGGACTGTAAACTAGACAGCCTGTTAGACGGGATTGAGGAGGAATACAATCAATAAATTTGACAATGTATGTTATCCTTTAAAATGACATGTGAAATGCCTTCTAGCCGGATTGTAGATCGTTTGTCTTTGCCGACCTTTTCGCTTCGACCTCGGGACCCTAGAGTCCGGAGTGTGTCCGAATACCTTTTTGGTTAAGAAACAACCGTGGTATGCGTGGAGACCAGGCGTAGGGGTCATTAGTGCTTTATCAGACAAGTGCCCAACTAGTTATGTTATATTACATGGTTAGTAAGAAACATCTTCCAGGGAGAATAGTTCCGTTAAGGGTTCCTTTCGCTAGGGAGGCATGCCCTAAAGTGCATGTCCGGGCTGCAAAGAAAGCAGTGAAACATCTGGGGGCAGATAGATAAATAAGCAACAAGTCATCTTTTAAATCACCGACCGAATATTCCCTTAAGAACGCTAGCTTTCGGCTTCACCCAGTCTGAGGTACACATCCGGCTGACCCGGTAGTAACAATCGCAGAGGTGCTCCCTTTACCTCCTAGCCGAACAATCGGGAACGTAGGGGTAAGCACAGGAGCCAGGCAACCCAGCTTGGCCAAAACTTAAGTCATATCGATGCATATAATGGCGATTAAAAGGTACATGTGGAAGCTTGACACATGTGTTGGGTATGAAACTCAGATAGTTGAGCTTACGTAAAAGAAGCCCCTCAGAATAACAAGTGCGGGATGGCACATCATGCGTATCTGAAAGAACGCTAAAATGGGCCCGAAGGGTTTTAAGTTAAAAATATAAAAGAGAAGCAAAAGACAGCGAAGTATAAAAGGTTGGGACGGGGAAGGGACGAACTCTTAGTCCGGCGCTAGGCATAGAATCGACGGAGTCGGGCTGCGTTCCATGGGTTCGGCTCGAGTCGGCTGTCCGACGCATTTCAATGACGGTATGCTCCGCCGGTCAGTACTTGATCAATAATGAAGGGCCTTCCCATCCGGGCTTAAGCTTGTCCTTTTTCTTGTCCGCAGCGAGAACTAGTTCGCCAACGTTGTAAGTCTTGGCCCGTACTTCTACGCTTTGATATCTTCGCCTGCTGGCGATAGAATGCGGAGCGAGCCTTCGCGACGTCGCGATCTTCCTCAATGTGTCCAAGCTGTCCTGCCGATCCAGCTCGGCCTCTCTTTCCTCATACATGCGCACTCGAGGTGAGTCATGAATAATGTCGCAGGGCAAGACTGCCTCTGCGCCGTATACCATAAAGAATGGTGTGAATTCGGTGGTACGGTTAGGCGTTGTCCGCAGCCCCTAGAGTACGGAGTCGAGCTCCTCGACCCATTGGGTGTCGGATTTAGTGAGTGACCTCACTAGTCTGGGTTTAATGCCGCTCATTATTAGACCATTTGCTCTTTCCACTTGACCGTTGGTTTGAGGGTGATAGACTGACGCATAGTCGAGTTTGATGCCCATATTTTTGCACCATGACTTAACCTCATCGGCCGTGAAATTCGTGCCATTGTCGGTGATGATGTTGTGGGGGACCCCGTAGCGGTGTACCACCTCTGATATAAAGTCTATCACTGGTCCGGACTCTGCCGTTTTGACCGGTTTGGCCTCTATCCATTTGGTGAACTTATCCACCATGACCAATAGGTACTTTTTCTTGTGGGTTCCCCCTTTAAGAGGTCCAACCATGTCAAGCCCCCAGACCGTGAACGGCCAGGTAATGGGTATGGTTTTGAGGGCGGTGGGTGGCATATGGCTCTGATTAGCAAAGAGCTCACAACCAACGCATTGCTGGACCAAGTCCTGTGCGTCTGCCCGAGCCGTCGGCCAATAAAATCTTGTACGGAATGCCTTTCCTACCAGGGCCCGGGCTGCTGCGTGGTGTCCGCCTAGTCCGGCATGAATTTCAGCCAGAAGGTTTCGCCCCTCTTCTTTGGAGATACACCTTTGAAGGACTCCGGTAGTACTTTTCTTATAAAGTTCTCCCTCATGGACCATGTAGGCCTTCGATCGCCGGACTATGCAGCGGGCCTCATTTTGGTCTTCGGGAAGTTCCTGCCTGAGTAAGTAGGCTAGGAACGGTTCTGTCCACGCGGCTATTACTGCCATTATGTCGTGGGCGGAGGGTGTTACGTCATCTGCCGAATCACCGAGTGGTGTGGTTTACTCCGGTTTGTCGCTACCGGGCTCCTCTTCCCATAGTATGGATGGCTTGAAAAGCCGTTCCAGGAAGATATTTGGAGGGACAGCGTCACGTTTCGCACCGATGCGTGCCAGGACGTCAGCCGCTTGGTTATTATCTCGGGCTATGTGATGGAATTTGAGTCCTTCAAACCGGGCTGACATTTTTAGGATAGCGTTACGATATGCTGCCATTTTCGGATCCTTGGCATCGAAATCTCCGTTTATTTGGGATATTGCAAGGTTTGAGTCCCCGCGCACCTCTAGGCGTTGGATGCCCATGGAGACCGCCATCCGGAGACCATGTAATAGGTCCTCGTATTCGGCTGCATTGTTGGAGTCCGTGTACATTATTTGAAGTACATATGGATCAGATCTCCGTGGGGACGTCGATCTGACGACGCCCCGATCCGCCAACATTTTGGAGCGTCGAAGTGCATAGTCAATTGAGTATCGCCGTACTCTTTAGGGAGTTCGGCTTCAGTCCATTCGGCGACGAAGTCAGCCAAAACTTGTGACTTTATGGCTCGTCGAGGTTTGTAAGTGATGTCGAATGGTAAGAGCTCAATTGCCCATTTTGCGATCCTGCCGTTGCGTCGCGGTTATTTACAATGTCATTGAGTGGTACTTCTGAGGCCACTGTTATCGAACACTCTTGAAAGTAGTGCCGAAGCTTCCGAGATGCCATGAACACCGCATATGCTATCTTCTGATAGTGCGGGTAACGGGATTTGCAGGGGGTTAACACAGTGGATACATAATACACTGGTTTTTGAAGAGGGAATTTATGCCCTTCTGTCGCTCGTTCGACGACGAGGACTGCGCTTACAACTTGGTGCGTTGCTGCGATGTATAACAACATTGGTTCGCCCAGTGTGCGCGCAGCCAGGACCGGATTTGTTGCCAGTATGGCTTTTATTTCTTCGAGTCCAGCAGTGGCGGCATCCGTCCACTCGAAGTGTTCGGTGCGCCTTAGGAGGCGATAGAGGGGCAACGCCTTTTCTCCTAAACGGGAGATAAAGCGGCTTAAAGCTGCCACACATCCTGTTAATTTTTGTATTTGCTTGAGGTCTTTTGGAATATCTAACTGTGACAGAGCCCGGATTTTGGCCGGATTTGCTTCAATTCATCTACCGGATACGATGAAGCCCAGCAGCTTTCCGGCTGGTACGCCGAAAACGCATTTTTCCGGATTCAACTTGATGTCATATGCTCTGAGGTTGTCGAATGTGAGCCTCAAATCGTCTACTAAAGTTTCGACGTGTTTTGTTTTGACGACTACGTCGTCTACGTATGCCTCGACTGTTTTGCCGATCTGGGTGGCCAGACATGTTTGAATCATGCGCTGATATGTTGCGCCGGCATTTTTGAGTCCGTAGGGCATTGTGTTGAAGCAGAATGGTCCGTATGGAGTGATAAACGCCGTTGCGGCTTGGTCTGCTTCTGCCATCTTGATTTGATGATAGCCAGAGTATGCGTCCAGGAAGCACAACGAATCGTGCCCTGCTGTAGCATCGATAATTTGATCAATGCGGGGGAGAGGGAAGGGATCCTTTGGGCAAGCTTTATTGAGGTCTTTAAAATCGACGCAGAGGCGCCAGGATTTATCCTTCTTTGGTACCATCACCAAATTTGCTAGCCATCCGGATGTTTAATATCTCTAATGAATCCGCTTCCAATAGTTTGGCTAGCTCTTCTCCCATTGCCTGTCTTTTGGGCTCGGAAAATCGTCGAAGAGCCTGTTTGGTGGCTTGAATCCTTTAGGATGTTTAGGCTGTGTTCGCCAACTGCGAGGATTCGGGCATGTCCGAAGGATGCCGGCGTAAGATATCCCAATTTTCCCGAAGGAATTCACGCAGCGATCTTGGCGTCTACGGGGTTCAACTGTGCCCCGATGGAGGCCGTCTTTGTTGGGTCCGTTGGATGGACCTGGAATTTTATTATCTCATCTGCTGGTTTGAAGGAGGTGGACTTGGATCTTTTGTCGAGTATCACATCGTCCCTGTTCACCGTGAGAGCCTTGTGTGTGAGTTCCTCTGCCGCTAGGGCGGATAGTGCCTCGAGGGCTAGTGCGGCTAGTGCTATGTCCGGATCACTAGTGAGAGTGATTATTCCGCCGGGCCCAGGCATTTTGAGCTTCATGTACCCGTAATGAGGTATTGCTTGAAAAATTGTGAATGCCTCTCGTCCTAATATGGCGTGATACCCGCTGCGAGCGGGGCCACTTGGAGCGTGACTTCTTCGGATCTGTAATTGTCCGGGAGCCGAACACCACATCGAGTGTGATTTTTCCAAGGCAGCGCTTCCGACTAGGATTATTCCTCTAAAGGTTGTGCTGCTTCGCTCAATACGGCTCCAATCGATTTCCATTTTTCGCAGAGTTTCCTCGTAAATGAGGTTTAGTCCGCTGCCGCCATCCATGAGGACCTTTGTCAGTCGAAAGCCGTCCACTATGGGACTAAGTACCAGTGCGGCTGGGGCTCTGCTTGTTCTAAATGTGGGCTCGTCGCTGGCATTGAAGGTAATAGTTGTGTCACTCCATGGATTTGCTGTTGCCACTTGGTAGACTTCGGCGAGTTCGCGGGCTGTTCGTTTTCGCATATTGTTTGATGCGAAAGTCTCGAAGACCGTTGATACCGTGCTGGTATTTTTGGAGTGGTTTCCCGGAGCTAGAAGCTCTTCGCCACTTTTGGCCACCTGCCGTAATATCCAACATGCTCGAAGGCTATGTGTTGGGACGGCTCCCTCTGTACTATGAAGTTTACAGGGGCCATTGAGCCATCCCTCCAGTACGGTTCCGTTTCCCTTGTTGGGTTTTTGTTTTTTCGTTTTTGCATCTGGGGCCTGATTGCAAGGCGCCCTTTTACTTCGGACTGAGTTTGAGGCCGGATTATCCCAAAATTGATTTTCGGTCTTCCGGAAACTCTCCATCGCACAGTACTTTCGTACAATGGATGCCAGATCGGTAAAGCGCGTAATTTTGCGACGATCAATGGCGTTTAGTATTCCCTTGTCCATGCAGTTATTGCAGAAAATTGATATTGCGTTTTCCTCTCGGCAGTCCTTTATCCTGTCCATAACCAGGAGGAATCGCCCAAGAGTGATGTCTTGCTTTGAGGCTCTTGCCGAATTAGAGATAGATCGATATGTCCGGGCGGGTGGGTGGAACAAAATCCGGATCCCTGCCCATCTTGAGGCTCGAGAGGCCAAGGGTTTCGATTCGGAAGCTTGGTTTGCTGGGCGCAATCCAGCGAGTCCGGGGCGATGCACGATTTTGAGTTCGATGCTCGATTGAAGTCCGTCCCTCCGCGGGAATCCGGCATGGAGGGTTCGGGAATCCGGACATGAATTGTCTTCAACACTGGCAAAGAGTTGCCGTGTTGTTCCTCTACCACTGCAACGTGGTGGGTGGCCTGGGGAGAGTTAATCTCTCTCAGATCGGTTTTAATCCCAATCTGATTGTAGTCCGTAGCGGCTCCCAAGGCGGCGATGCGATCCAAGAGCCCGTTGACAGACGAGAGCTCAATCGGATCAAACTGTTCGGCAGCTTTAGGGATGACGCGAAGATTGCTTCCGACGACTTGAGAAGTCATTGCCGAAGCGGCGGCCGGACAGGCGGTCATAAGAAAGCCACCAATCCGAATAGTTTGGCCGGCGGCCAATGCCCCTCCGGCGAAAACACCGTCTTTGAAGACGGGTGGAGGCATCCACTCTATCGGCGACGACACAGAGGAACTCTCAATGAAAGCACCAATGTCGGTGTCAAAACCGGCGGATCTCGGGTAGGGGGTCCCGAACTGTGCGTCTAGGCGGATGGTAACAAGAGACGAGGGACACAATGTTTTTACCCAGGTTCGGGCCCTCTCGATGGAGGTAAAACCCTATGTCCTGTTTGATTAATATTGATGATATGGGTAGTACAAGAGTAGATCTACCACGAGATCAAGGAGGCTAAACCCTAGAAGCTAGCCTATGGTATGATTGTTGAGATGTATGTTGTCCTACGGACTAAAACCCTCCGGTTTATATAGACACCGGAGAGGCTAGGGTTACACAGAGTCGGTTACAATGGTAGGAGATCCACATATCCGTATTGCCAAGCTTGCCTTCCACGCCAAGGAAAGTACCTTCCGGACACGAGCCGGAGTCTTCAATCTTCTATCTTCGTGGTCTTGGAGTCCGGCGGATATTGATAGTCCGGCTATCCGGACACCCCCTAGTCCAGGACTCCCTCAGTGAGGAATTTGGGGATACGAGTGGAGCGAGCTGACGTGAGGTGGGTGGGAGCGAGGAGGAAGAAGAGCACCCAGGTTTTTGGAGGGGGGTGGTGTGCTGGGTGTGGGTAGCGCCTCTCATTCAGTAAATATATGGCCTTTTGAATTGATTTTACTATTTACTAGTGTGGATGGGCTGTTTTGTCTTGGACCCAGAGAAACAATTACTACTAGTACAGTGGAGACACTCTACAGCTACCCATAAAAACAATTACTACTAGTACGGTGGAGACACTCTCATACGGCTCCTCCTAGGTCATTGAAACGTCTCCTCTCTGAATATCGTTATACTTTTGTTCACCGACATGCGGACCATGCAGCCGCAAGGCCCAAACGCCATCCACCAAATTAGAAGGAAGTATGCAAAGGAGAGTCACCTGGTCGAGGCCGACAAAGAACGAGCTGTCGTATCCCAAAACCCCACCTCCCCGCAGTCTAAGTTTGACAGATGAAGCAACCATCATTTCACTCTTCGCTGAATCCCCTTCTCCGTCACTGTCCTCAAGAAAGGCAACACTCGCATCTGCCACTGTTCTTCTCTCCCAATAAAGGGAAGGTAAGCAGATCCGTGATGTTGGTATATTTTCATTCAGAGAAAAAAAAGAAATTTTGCAAAGCAGTAACCGATCCTCACTCTCATTTTTGTTTCATTGTCATTGCGATTGTGTTTTCCTTTCAGTGGTCTCCTAGTATTTGTCAGTTTCATGATGGACCAAGGAGAACCAGGAAAAGATCTGCCGATATTGGAGCAGACGCGGGAGGCTGATCCCAACGAGACAGAGAGCTCCAAGAAGATGGAGGCAGCCACCAAGCCGACCCCAGATACGCTCACGGCCACTACTGAGATGGTCAACGCCTCGTTTGAGGTTACAACCCCCATGGCACTGCAGGAGCAGTTTTCCCCCTTCGAGGATGTGTCCCCCCGCTGAGCTGCCTAAGGTCCAAGGTGATTTTCTTCTTTGCCGATCTCGATTGTGGTTTTTCATCTAAGTATGTGGTGATTAATAATGCAAAATTTTATTAGCTTCGATACCATGCTATACATAGTGGATTAATTAACTTGTGTTTCTTATACCAAAAAGTAATTCAGGATTTGTTTCTGTTTCAATTAGATCCCTGATGCAGACAAGGATTGTGTGGTTGTACATGTCACTAGCTATGAGGCGGATGACCTGAATATACGCACTAGGAAAATAGAGTTCTTAGGCTGTTGGATCATGGAAGCCATTTGTGGTTATACCAATGAAGAGTTGTATTCCAGCCTCACTGTTGTCAGGCGTGCTGTCCAGGGTGTACTAAAGCACAAGAAGTTCAAAGCTACTCCTTCATTTGTGAGCCATACTGTTCTTGTCAAGCTTACACACGAAGATGACGTGGCATGCCTCCACAAACAAGTTTATCAGTGGCAAGGCCACAAGGTTGTCTTCATGAAGGTTCACAGGATTGAGCTGTTGCGGGACGTCCTCGATGATGTTCATGGGAAGGTCCGTCTTGTGTCCATCCCAAATTAGATCGAGGCATGAAATAGTTGCCCCAGCTAGTGTTTAATAGTAGTTTGGATTGTGTCTAATTATCCGAACCTTGCCTGTTATCGACCCCTCTGGGGCTAGTACTCTGTTTGAATCTATCTATGGGAACTACTGCTACTTTTGTGTGCCCGTGAATCATGTGAGAACCATCGTAATTGTTGCCGAATCAGATGCGTCCTCACAAGTTTTTTCATGAATATGGCATGGTAAGACATAAGTTGTCACGGTTTATCATACGAGCAGTGTGTGTTTTGATGAAATAGTGCACTCGTTCGAGAACTATGCGCTGACGTATACATAAGTACTTGTAAACACTGTTGGTGCTACCCCACTTGTAAGCAGTTGTGAAAAACACGGCACATTGGCTCAGCTCGCTTCAACACTAGGCTATCGACCAGCGAACAATCAACAATCTGCTGTCTGACATATAAGCAACTATGTATCTTGTTACAGTGGTTCATGCAGTTAACTGAGGCCACAATGTAATAAATTCCAAAAGTTCACACGCTAGTCCAGCGCTCATGTGGAACACTCACATTAAGCTCGTCTTCATAAAAAACTTGAAAAACATAAGTTAAGCAATTTTATACATCTCAATGATTCATAGAACATAACAAACATATACTAGTTCACAGCAAAAGACAAAGTTGTGAGAAGGTTTACAAATCAGGAAAAAACAAGCAAGGCTTCTCTGAGCAAAGGGCCTCCCGGCAGGCTTAAATTTCCTGGAGTTCACTCCGGTTTTTTCTTGTTGCCACCATCCAGGGTTAGGTTCTCTAATTCCAGAATAACCAATTATAATTGTGGTCTCAGCTAGAATGTTGAACTGAACCATGCAGTGTACTGACCAGGTGAAATTCTTTTGCATTCCACTAAATTTAAGCAGACCACAATGCCTCTTGTCCATGCACCTGTCCAAAAAACCGCCGTGCAGCCGTGCCAGCTAGTCCTCGGTCCATGGATGAACTGGTGGAAAGTGCATTCCGGACTAGGATGCAGTTGTTTTCGCTCATCCCTGCACTGCAATCAGGAAGTAAAACGTACGAATCGGCTTCCTTTAGATTGCGTTGGTCATTCTACCTTAGTTACTACCAATGTAGGGATACCTTGAATACGGGAGGTTAGACGACGGCAACGAGGGATAGCCATCTCATTTTGTGCAGCTGTACTAAAACTGAGGTGTGTGCTTTTGATTGCGCGGATAGAAACGATACGGAGACAGACATCCCGAAACGATATGGAGACAGACATCCCTGTTTGCGCAAATACGAAATACGGTTATTTAAACAGTGACACATATTTGCAGTGGCGTATGATTAACAGCATCATCTATTGTGTTATAATTGGCACTAGATTGACAGTATGAAGAGTCCTTAAGTAAGTAGCATCACATCACATCAACAATGCCACTAGATTAACATGCAGAACAATAGCATTAGTATTACTTACATGAGAGTAGCACATGGTCAGTAAATGTGCAATCAAATTTGTGCAGTTCCACTGGGATGAAGCAATGTTAGCGGTGTGAGATTTAAGTGTAACTGCAAAAACACAATTCATGGGAAATAAAGCAAGACGGAAGCACTTCATAAAATGGTGGTGGCATTGCTTCAATTTATCGACGACACTAGACCATTACTTATAGTGACATTAGGTGGCATTGCTTAATGCTTCATGTGATTTTACATTAACGGTAGCGATATGGGCGTAGGGGCATCAAGTATTACTACTTTCCCCCGTTTCCTCTTAGAACCAAGTCCTAGATTCATGCTACAACTTTCCCACTTTCTTCCCTGTTTGAACCAACGCTTAGAGTCGACTGTATGAACTAGCTTTACTTCTAATAATAGTAGAAGTCTAGGTGGCTTTGGAACAGCGGACGGAAGTAGAAAAGGATCCACACGAATGGAGCTGGGGCAGTAGAGCAAGGCAGGTTTCGAAGGAATATATACCTGAGGGTCGTCGGCATGTGGCAAAGACGGCGTCGGGAGGCCGCATCTTGGCCACAATACCGCAGGAAGGAAGAAGGGGTCGGAGGCCCTCCCGAGCCGGTGCTCTCTCGGAGAGAACGGCACGGCCACCGATCGGGACGCGCGGGCAGCCATTGGTCTCCTCCCTCGCCGCCAACGACAGCGTTAACAATGCACCTACACCCCTGCACCAGTCGAGGTTGTCCGGCCGGATTTGTGACCAGTCGTGAGCTGAGAGAGAGTGTGGCCATCTATGTCTTGCTTAGATCTGGAGAGCATGAGAGAGTGAACGATAGGAACCCTAGTAAAGCATGCGCTAAGGCTCCTACTTTTATATATAGTGGTGTGATTTTGTTGTACCAGCTTCAAAAAATGCACTCCTACGTGTACCGCGAGTGGGTGTGAGAGAACTAGTGCGTGCGTGCACCGCTTCTCTTCATGAGAGTACAATATACTATGCCCAAAGAACGTTCACCGCAAGAGTAATAGTATAAGTGTGTGACGTGTGAGCTAAAATAAAATGTGCGCGATGTCTTTTGTTTTTTAGAAGTTCTGAGGGTAGGGTGTGAAGAGCACATCTGTGTGTGACGTCTACCTGCAGATAGACGGTGGGTGCGACATGCGAGTCTGCGAGAGGACTCGGGAGAGTCGTGACTCGTGAGGGTGCGTGTGTGTGAGAGAGAGGGGGGCACGTATCAATGCAACGCATGTGTCCGTAAATCATTATCCGACAAACGTTCGCCACAAGCCTTTTCTTGACGAACACTGTAAGAACCGTTAGATCGGCATCCGGCAATGTCAGTTTTGCCATGTCATTTAACAGAACAGCCACTCATCCTACACACAAATCTTCCACGTGAGTGTTATCAACTGCCGTATGCTCCCTCCGTTTCGAAATGCAGTGCATATAGGTTCAATAGAAAAGTTCCTATGATGTGAACCAAATGACATCTCTTTTCCAATCCCTACTCATAGGAATTGAGATGCTCCATGTCATCTCTTTCCCTACAACTTCCATGTATACATCTTCTATTCCTAAATAGATAGTACAACCCAATAGTAGCTTTTTTCCAAAACATGCAACTATGGCACAAGAACTATATAGTGTGCCAATAACTTTGAAAGATGGTCGTTGGATGAAGATAATCCGACGGTGCAGAGATAGGCAAATCCGAGCACTACTGGCCGTTGGATATCATGAACATTCCACCAGATCTGCCACATGTACAATTTAGAAGACTCCATGGTTGAACTTAAGCATAATGCACAAACCTCAAAACACAAGCACTTCTCCTTTGTTCTAGAATCTTCTGTATCATAATTGATTATTTTTTCTAAATGAATTGCCATTATTTGTCTTTTACTTTATGATTTACAATGCACAACCCCATGAATCTTAACATTTTTATAAAACTAATTGATTTTGAATGAGATGAACTATAAGAACTAAACGAACATATACATCATGCATATATGACTCAAAGCTTTACATGCTATAGTGTGTATTTATTCATAATTTGGTTTCGAAATCTCATGTGTTCAATACATGTGTACCTTACTAGTTTTGAGTAGAGTAGCAAATTTCACGCGGCCCCAGGTATATCAAAATGCAGGGCCCATGCATCACTGCCTTTAGGTCGAACCTACGTCCACAATTTTTTGTATGTACTATATCTCCACTGGTCCCCGAACCCATAATGCTGCCTCGTTCTCGTAAAACCAAGCGGCCCACACATATTTAAGGAGTCGACTCAAACCCGTTTACTACGACGTGGCCCCGCACGCCGTAGTACTCCTACAAACCCTACCGCCGCACTCATCATCGGGTTTCTTCAAGAGGACGAGGGAGAAGCCGATTTGTAGTGGAGGCGCTTTCAAAAAAAGGATCTGTAGTGGAGACCCCAACCCTAGGGTGCCCTAGGTAGCTGCCGCACGCAGCATTGTTTTCTCTTTTCTTTATGCTCTTGTGCCCTAGAGTGAAATGATGGTTGCTTCATCCGTCCAGCTTAATGCGGGAAAGGTGGGGCTTTTTTATTTGACCCCTCATTGCTCATTTTTCTACTACTGCGGCGCTACGACCGGGGTGCCTCCAATTCCAACCGCTGCTCCAAACTGTAATTTGGTGCATCGCACGTGGAACAAGACGGTGGATGAGCCACATGTCGGCCAAAGGGGTCCTGTTAAGTGTGTCGCCCTTTCGTGTGCGGATTGACCCTGCTTGAGTTGCTACGCCAACACGATAGGAGCAGCCTACCACTTGGTTTTGCTCCTCGATGAATCCCGACTATATTGATCTAAAAAGGTACGTGCTAAACTACCCTCTCCGTCTTGGTTTTTTATTTTTAGGTGTCTCAGTTTATAGGGCCTACACGTAGTTCTAGGTCATCCATTTGACTAACTAAATATGAGTTACTATGTCACAAAAAGTATATCATCGGATTCTTAAGTGGATGTAGTTGTATTTAAAAGTTGAGGACGGGGCTTTTCCTGCGCGGTAGGCGGGGCAGTTCCACCTAGTCGGTTCGACAGAGACGCGAGAGGACGAGGGAGTAGGCTGCTGCAAATGAAGGGCTGTGTGATCTGACAGCGAGTTACTGCTGGACAGGTGGGGCCCCGTGATTTGACTTGCCATTATCATTTTAACTGCGGCCTCTCCCAATGAGTCTCCCGATTCCTGACCACCTCCATACAGGTGCCTCTCCCAATGCTCCACCATGCAGTAGAGGCTGGCTCTTGTTGGGGAACGTAGCAGAAATTCAAAATTTTCTACGCATCACCAAGATCAATCTATGGAGATACTAGCGATGAGAGAGAGGGGAGTGCATCTTCATACCCTTGAAGATCGCAATGCGGAAGCGTTGCAAGAACACGGTCGGTGGAGTCGTTCACGAAGCAATTCAGATCGCGGCCGAATCCGATCTAAGCACCAAAGAACGGTGCCTCCGCGTTCAACACACGTGCAGCCCGGCGACGTCTCTCGTGCCTTGATACCGCAAGGAGAGAGGGAGAGGTTGGGTAAGACTCCGTCCACCAGCAGCACAACGGCGTGGTGGTGATGGAGGAGCGTGGCACTCCAGCAGGGCTTCGCCAAGCACTGCAAGAGACGAGGAGGGAGAGGGGTAGGGCTGCGCCAGGAGAGAAGAAAACTCATCTACTTGGCAGCCCCAAAACCCCCACTATATATAGGGGAAGGAGAGAGGGGGTCGGCCCCCTCCAGATCCCATCTAGAGGGGAGAGGTGGCTTGCCCCGCAAGCAAGGTGGAGGCACCACCCTCCCCTAGGGTTTTCAACCCTAGGCGCCTTGGGCCCTTGGGGGGCGCACCAGCCTACTAGGGGCTGGTTCCCACCCATATTCAGCCCATCAAGCCCCCCGGGGTAGGTGGCCCCACCCGATGGACCTCCGGACACCTTTCGGTGGTCCCAGTACAATACCAATATCTCATCCAGGACTCCGAACAACATTTGGTAACCACATACAAACTTCCTTTATAACCCTAGCGTCATCAAACCTTAAGTGTGTAGACCCTACGGGTTCGGGAATCATGCAGACATGACCGAGACAGCTCTCTGGCCAATAACCAACAGCGGGATCTGGATAGCCATGTTGGCTCCCACATGTTCCACGATGATCTCATCGGATGAACCACGATGTCAAGGATTCAAGCAATCCCGTATACAATTCCCTTTGTCAATCGGTATGTTACTTGCCCGAGATTCGATGGTCGGTATCCCAATACCTCGTTCAATCTCGTCACCGGCAAGTCACTTTACTCGTTCCGTAATGAATGATCATGTGACTAACTACTTAGTCACATTGACCTCATTATGATGATGCATTACCGAGTGGGCCCAGAGATACCTCTCCGTCATGCGGAGTGACAAATCCCAGTCTCGATTCGTGCCAACCCAACAGACACTTTCGGAGATACCTGTAGTGCACCTTTATAGCCACCCAGTTACGTTGTGACGTTTGGTACACCCAAAGCACTCCTACGGTATCCGGGAGTTACACAATCTCATGGTCTAAGGAAATCATACTTGACATTAGAAAAGCTCTTAACAAACGAACTACACGATCTTGTGCTATGCTTAGGATTGGGTCTTGTCCATCACATCATTCTCCTAATGATGTGATCCCGTTAACAATGACATCCAATGTCCATGGTCAGGAAACCATAACCATCTGTTGATCAACGAGCTAGTCAACTAGAGGCTCACTAGGGACATGTTGTGGTCTATGTATTCACACATGTATTACGGTTTCCAGTTAATACAATTATAGCATGAACAATAGACGATTATCATGAACAAGGAAATACAATAATAACCATTTTATTATTGCCTCTAGGGCATATTTCCAACAGTCTCCCACTTGCACTAGAGTCTATAATCTAGTTCACATCACTATGTGATTGTAATGAATCCAACACCCATTGGGTTTGATCACATCTCACTTGTGAGAGAGGTTATTACTCAACGGGTCTGAATCTTTCAGATCCGTGTGTGCTTTACAATTCTCTATGTCATCTCCTAGATGCAGCTACCATGTGCTATTTGGAACTATTCCAAATAACTGCTCTACTATACAAATCCGGTTTACTACTCAGAGTCATCTAGATTAGTGTCAAAGTTTGCATCGGCATAACCCTTTACGACGAACTCTTTCACCACCTCCATTATCGAGAAAATTCCTTAGTCCACTAGTTACTAAGGATAACCTTGACCGTTGTGTTGTGATCCATTCCTGGATCACACTTGTTCCCCTTGACTGACTCATGGCAAGGCACACTTCAGGTGTGGTACACAGCATAGCATATTGTGGAGCCTACGTTTAAAGCATAGGGGACGACCTTCGTCCTTTCTCTCTCTTCTACCATGGTCAGGTCTTGAGTCTTACTCAATACTCACACCTTATAACACAGCCAAGAACTCCTTCTTTGCCGATCTATTTTGAACTCCTTCAAAATCTTGTCACGGTGCATACTCATTTGAAAGTACTATCAAGCGATTTTGATCTATCCTTATAGATCTTGATACTCAATGTTCAAGTAGCTTAATCCAGGTTTTCCATTGAAAAACACCTTTTTCAAATACCCTATATGCTTTCTAGAAATTCTATATCATTTCTGATCAAAAATACATCAACAACATATACTCATCAGAAATTCTATAGTGCTCCCACTCACTTCTTTGGAAATACAAGTTTCTCATAAACTTTGTATAAACCCAAAAGCTTTGACCATCTCATCAAAGCGTATATTCCAACTCCGAGATGCTTACTCCAGTCCTTAGAAGGATTACTGGAGCTTTGCATACTTGTTAGCATTTTTTCAGGATTGACAAAACCTTCTGGTTGTATCACATACAACCTTTCCTCAAGAAAATCGTTGAGGAAACAATGTTTTGACATCTTATCTGCAAGATTTCATAAATAATGCAGTAACTGCTAATATAATTCCAACAGACTCTTAGCATCGCTACGAGTAAGAAAGTCTCATCGTAGTCAACTCCTTGAACTTGTCGGGAAACATCTTAGCGACAAGTCGAGCTTTCTTAATGGTGACACGTACCATCATTGTCCGTCTTCCTTTTAAAATCCATCTGTACTCAATAGCCTTACGACCATCGAGTAGTTATTCCAAAGTCCACACTTTGTTTTCATACATGGATCCTCTCTCGGATTTCATGGCCTCTGGCCATTTGTCGGAATCCAGGCCCACCATCGCTTCTCCATAGCTCGTAGGTTCATTGTTGTCTAGCAACATGACCTTCAAGACAGGATTACTGTACCACTCTGAAGTAGTACGCATCCTTGTCACCCTACGAGGTACGATAGTGACTTGATCCGAAGTTTCATGATCACTATCATCAGCTTCCACTTCAACTGGTGTAGGCGCCACAGGAACAACTTCATGTGCCCTGCTACACACTAGTTGAAGTGATGGTTCAATAACCTCATCAAGTCTCCACCATCCTCCCACTCAATTCTTTCAAGAGAAAATTTTCCTCGAGAAAGGACCCGTTTCTGGAAACAATCACTTTTGCTTCTGGGTCTGAAATAGGAGGTATACCCAACTGTTTTTGGGTGTCCTACGAAGATGCATTTATCCACTTTGGGTTCGAGCTTATCATGAAAAACTTTTCACATAAGCGTCGCAGCCCCAAACTTTTAAGAAACGACAACTTAGGTTTCTCTAAACCATAGTTCATACGGTGTCGTCTCAACGGAATTGCGTGGTACCCTATTTAAAGTGAATGCGGTTGTCTCTAATGCCTAACCTATAAACGATAGTGGTAATTTGATAAGAGACATCATGGTATGCACCATATGTAATAGGGTGCAGGTATGATGTTCGGACACACCATCACACTATGGTGTTCCAGGCGGTACTAATTGTGAAACAATTTCCACAATGTCTTAATTGTGTGCCAAACTTGTAACTCAGATATTCATCTCTATGATCATATCATAGATATTTTATCCTCTTGTTACGACGATCTTCAACTTCACTATGAAATTACTTGAACCATTCAATAATTCAGACTTGTGTTTCATCAAGTAAATATACTCAGTATCTACTCAAATCATCAGTGAAGTAAGAACATAACGATATCCACTGCGAGCCTCAGCACTCATTGGACTGCACACATCAAAATGTATTACTTCCAACAAGTTGCTTTCTTGTTCCATTTTACTGAAAACAAGGCTTTCAGTCATCTTGCCCATGTGGTATGATTTGCATGTCTCAAGTGATTCAAAATCAAGTGAGTCCAAACGGTCCATCTGCATGGAGTTTCTTCATGCGTATATACCAATAGACATGGTTCACATTTCTCAATCTTTTCAAAAACGAGTGAGTCCAAAGATCCATCAACATGGAGCTTTGTCGGTGTACTAAAGTAGGGGTACCTTAGTACCCCGAACTTGTGCACGGGCAATTGCAGCACCCCGCGGCAAGGCTTGCCGGGCGCCCGCCAAGACGCTCCGTCATTTCCTCTTACTGCCAATGAACAAAGTACCAACTAAGAAGACAAAGGCCCCGGCAAGAGGAGCTTGCCGGGAAGGCCAACCAAGGCGCTCCAGAGGAACTTGTCATGACGCCCGTGCGCCCCGGCAAGGCCAGCGGCAGCAGCTTGCCGCACAACAAGAGAAGGGCAGCATGCAAGGCGCTTGCAGCGACAAGGCTGCCACCCTGTACCCAAACTCCAAGCGCATCCAACGGCATGTCACCCAGTGGCCATCCCAGAGCGGTGGCGGTAGGCGCGCAGCCATGCGGGCGAGTGGCAAGCGGAGCGACAAGGAGGCCATCGTGGCAACGGTGGCTCACCTAACGGTCGTTTCTTTGCCTTTGTCGGGCGACCGGACGGCATTAAATGCCCTTGTCCCCTGCCGTCGAGTTAGGTAGGGGACACTTTGCTGGACTTGTTGTACCAACCTGCGTTTTTACTCTTTTACCCCCTCTTCCTACGTTGCCACCTGTTGGTGCCCCTTCAGACTATAAAAGGGAGGCCCATGCACACGTAGAAGGGGTTCGGTTCATTCGACGCATCCAACACCACCATACGCTCGCGCTCTCGAGCAAGAACGAATACAAACACAAAGCAGCAGTAGGAGTTTTATCTCTCCGGAGAGCTCCGAAGCTGGGTAAAAATCGCCCGTCTCCCCCGCGCGCCCGACCTCGATTTGCTCTGCGCACGCCCTTCGCTCCCTTGCCGGACTAGAAGGGGCCCCCTTGCCCCATAGGTGCTCGAGGCCACAGAGCCTCCCCGACATCTTTGGCGCGCCAGGTAGGGGTTCGTCGAGGTCGTGAGCATCTGATCCGGTCTTCGCGCGCGCTACATAACGCCTTCATCAACATGCCACCAAAGAAGAAGCCTTCGGAGGTGGCCGCTCCGTCTACATCGATTCTACCACCACCGCCAGAGCAAGCAGGCGGTGGAGTGGACGCCGGCGAGGAGCGGCGCCGACGGTGGGGACCTGCGTCGTCACGAGATCAAAAACAAGGCCCCTGGCGTCGGCGACCGACAGACACCACACCCTTCCCGGGAGGTGCAAGGTCGACAACGCCCGGTGCTCCTAGCACCGTGCTCGCATTGGAGCAAGGCCAAGCTGGTGGGTCGCGGCACGTTCGAGATCGGCATGCACGCCAAACATCTTTCGGGCGCGGCGAGGTGCGGTCACCTGGACGTGGTGTCGATCCTCCCAATCCAGTTGGGAGTCCGAGCACATCCCGCTCCTCGTGCCGCTCGTCGCCACCGCCACCCAAGACAGCAGAGGAAGCGCCGGCGAGCCAGCCTGCTCTGGACTACCCTCCGCGCCACACAAGATTGACGACTGGAGGATGACCATTTACAGCCTCATCGGCTTCGCCAACGGCAACAAGCCCCGGCAACCGAGCGCATCGAAGCCCCGGCAAGGCGCCCAGGCGCAAGCCGATGCCGACAAAACCGCTGGGGGAGCCACCTCCGTGCACTCCCAGCCCCGAAGGCCAAGATCACCGGCTCGCCGGGCCAACCCCGACGCCGACTCCACTGCGTCGTCGGACCCGCGAACTCACCGTGACCAACGCCAAGTTCTCCAAGAACGACGGCACGAAGACGCTCGAACTCGCATCGAGCGCAGAAGAGAAGCGCGACGTCAATCTGACCAGCGCGCTGGGCCCACTGTCGACATGCATGCGCCAGGGGAACCAGGCGACTTGCCGTACGTGGCAGGTTGCCCTGCGTTCACCCGTGAGTTGCGGCAAGTCCAGTGGCCCAGAACCAAGAACTTCAAGCCAGACGTGCCTGAGAAGTACGATGGCAGGATACATCCGTCGGAGTTCCTCAGCATCTACACCATCGCGGTGCAGGCTGCCGGAGGGCGCGACGAGAAGATCTCGCCAACTACTTTCCCATGGTGCTCAAGCCCAACGTCAGATCTTGGCTCATGCACTTGCCGGACGGCTCCATCTCTTCATGGGCGGACCTGTGTCATCAGTTTGTCGGCGCCTTCACAGGCGGCCACAAACCCCATGGCCAGGAGAGCGATTTACATCTGCTCGTCTAGAAGGAGGGAGAACCCCTGCGCAAGTACATACAGAGATTCAGCCAGGTGCAGCGCAACATCCCAGACGTCCACCCTGCCGCGGTTATTAGCGCGTTCCACCAGAACGTGCGTAACCGCAGGATGAGGGAGGAGATGGCGATGTGCAAGATCAGAGATGTCAGCGAGCTTTATGCTTTGGCCGACAAGTGTGCACGTCTTTGAGGGGAGGCAAATCCGGAGAGGCAACGAGAGCGGAAGGGTCGGCGGTGAGGATGATGCCGGCAAGGAAGAACCGGAGGTGGAACAACAGGAGAGAAAGGCCAAAGATGTGCTAGCTGTTGAGCATTCCGCAACGGAGGCGGCCCGACAAGGCGAGCCGATGACTCCGGGCGAGGCTGTGGTAGCCGCCGACAAGCGTGATGGCTCCGGCAAGCGGTATTGCAAGATTCACCGCACCAAGGGCCATGACCTCCAAACCTGCAAGAAAGTTGAGCAGATGGCGGAGCTACAGAAAGCTGAGTACGAGCGCCGTGACAAGGAGAGAGCCCAGGGAGGTGGCGGAGGATCCGGCAAGAAACTTCCTGCCCGGGAGGGCACTGGCAAAGCCAAGCAGCAGCAAGGAGACAGGCCTCCCCGTGGCCGCGACAAGGACGAAGATGAAGATGAGGATGATGAGATGGAGGAAGATGAGGCTGATGACCAAGAGTTTCAGAAGGCAACGGAGGTGTTGTGCATCGACGGCGGTGCCTCTCTGCACACCTCGCACCGCCAACTCAAGCAGTGGGTGCGGGAAGTGAACGCAGCGGAGCCGTCCGTCGAGTCGCGCAAGCCCCTGAAGTGGTCCAGCACGCCCATCGTCTTCGATGTTGAGGATCACCCTGATCGCATCACTGCGGTCGGGTGCTTGCCAATGTTGGTCTCACCAACAATCCGCAACCTCAAGGTCACGAAGATGTTGGTTGACGGTGGGGCCGGCCTGAACCTGATTTCCTCCGCAGTGCTCAAGAAGCTCTAGATCCCCGACAGCGAGCTCGAAGAGACTGGTACCTTTCAAGGAATAAACCCGAGAAGGAGCAAGCCGAAGGGGAAGATCACGCTGCCAGTCACCTTCGGCAGCGAGCTGAATTTCAGGACAGAGGGGGTCACATTCGACGTCGCTGATTTCCCGTTACCCTACAATGGGATACTCGGCCGACCAGCGCTTGCCAAGTTCATGGCAGCCTCTCACTACGCCTACAATGTGCTCAAGATGCCTGGTCCGATAAGTGTCATTTCTGTCCAAGGCGACAAGAAGGACGCACTTATCTGCACCGACAAGATCTACCGGGAAGCAGCAGCTGCAGCGGAGCACAAACCACTTGCCGCTGAAGCTCCCCGGGGGAAGAAGAACACTAAGTCTGGCAAGAGTTGCTCTGATGCCCACTCCGGCAAGCGCACCTCTACGGAGCACTGCGCTGCCGTCGAGGACGCACCATTGAGCTCCACCGGCAAGTGCAAGAAAGCAAAGACAGTTCTACCAAAGACTAAGTCCGGCGGGAACAGCTCTGGTGCCTACTCCGGCAAGCGCACCTCCCCGGAGTGCTGCGCCGCCGTCGAGGACGCGCCATCGAGCTCCACCGGCAAATAGATCAAAGAGAGCAGTCAGTTTCAAACTTTTGAGTCGCATTCCTTGAAAGGTCGTACCTTGTACAGAAAACCTGTGCGCAAAAGGGTCGAGTCATGGCTAAGTTGCGCCCTTGTTCTGTTTCGAGTCCGCTCAACGATGAAAGCGCGCCGCAACTAGCCCGACGAGTTTTTCCTGCCGGAGGCAACACCGCCAGCGGGCTGCTGATGTTCCGCACTCAACAAGCGTGTTTGCACTGGCGGGTTCCCTGAAAGCATGAGGGTGAAAACGTACAAGGGAGGAGATCAAGGGAGAAGTGCGGCCTTGCCGGAGCGTAGAAGACGGAAAAGCTAAGTTGCCCAAGTTTGAGTACGGAGCACCTTCAGTTTTAAATTTTCTATGTTATATTCCTTGAACGTTCGTGCCTTGTATGGAAAACCTGTGCGCGGAGGAACCAACTCGTGGTTAAGTTGCGCCCTTGCTTTGTTTCGAGTCCGCTCAACAATGAAAGTGCGCTGCAACTAGCCCGACAAGGTTTCTTGCCGGAAACAACACCGCCAGCGGGCTGCCGATGTTCCGCACTCGGCAAGTGTGTTAGCGCCGGCAAGTTTCCTGAAAGCGTAGGGTAAAAACATACAAGGGATGTAATGGGGTAGAGGATGTAACGTAGCAAGCCTTGCCGTGGGACGTCCTTTGTATGAGAAACTTGTGCGCGGAGGAGCCGACTCGTGGCTAAGTTGCGCCCTTGGTTTGTTTTCGAGTCCGCTCAACAATGAAAGCGCGCTGCAGCTAGCCCCGACAAGGTTTCTTGCCGGAGCCTACACCGCCAGCAGGCTGCTGGCGTTCCGCACTCAGCAAGTGTGTATGCACCACCAAGTTCCCTAAAAGCGTAGCGTAAAAACATACAAAGGATGTAACACGGCGAGCGTAGCCCAGGATGAAGATACATTGCAAAGATAACTTATTACGGCGCTGCCTAAGTTGTTCTCATGGCTGAAATAGCAGCGGCAAGGAAAGAGCAAGAAGGCGCACCGGCACCTGAGCCCGGCAATCCCACATTGCCGGGGGCTGTGGGCACCAAGGTCCCTCCGCGGCAAACCAGGGTCGCCGGGGGCTGCGATGCCAGCGGCAAGAGCAAAAGAAAAGGGCGCAAGCTCCCGTGTCCCGACAAGCCAGCATCGCCGGGGGCTGTGATACCAGATAAGTTTCTCATCCCTCATCATGCATCCTCTTATGGACTGGGGAATGCGGGGCCGCGTTCTTGAACGAGCGTGCCATGTATGAAAAAACCTGTGCGCGGAGGAGCCGAATCGCGGCTAAGTTGCGCCCTTGATTTGTTTTCGAGTCCGCTCAACAATACAAGTCCAGAATCGGCCCGATAAGGCTTCTTGCGAAACAAGACCGCCAGTGGCTGCTGATGTTCCGCAGACTCAGCAAGTGTGCTTGTGCCGGCAAGTTCCTCAAAGCGTAGGGTGGAAACATACAAGGCACAGAATCAAGTAGAGGATATAACCCGGCAAGCATTCCCCTCTTTTCATTAAAAAACATCCCGTTCTAGTACAAGTCCATAGAGGATGAAAAACATGAAAGAGAGGATTACAAGTTTTAAATACGGCTAAGGCCCGAGGGCTTACAAATTGAAAAAGATAAGGTGCCCGTAATCCCTCTCCTTTTTCTCTCTTCAGGAGGTAGGTCAAGGAGGCCCCGGCAAGAGAAGCTTGCCGGGGAGGGCAAAAGGGGCGCCTAGGTGAACTACGGGTGCCAGAAGACACCAAGAGAACATCCCGGGGGCCGGCCAGGAGCTTGGCGGAGGCGGAGGCGTCGGAAGCAGAGCTCGAAGACGGGGCGGCTGGACGTCAGCACGCTGTCGAGGACACCTCGCCCTCGTACTCCGACTTGACGGCCTTGCTGCCACCGCTCTTCCTCTTCCGCAGCCTCCCTACGCCAGCCGCCCAAGGAGACGGCCCTGTGGAGTTGAAGGCGGCGACCCGGATGATGGGGTCGCCGGCGGTGCGCGAGGCGGCGTCCGACGCCTAGTCGGACCCGCCGTCCTCGTCGTCGCTGTCGCTCCCCTCCTCGTCACTCTCGCTCGAGGAGGAGCCTTCGCTATCGGAGGAGCTGTCCACGCAGCATCTCGCCCGGGTGCCGGAGTCCCCGAAGACCTTGACGGCAAGAAGGTCACCCTCCATTAACTTAAAATGGAGGTTGAACCCCGCCGTCGAGCTGTGGATGCGGGCGAACGTCTTCCACCCTCGATTGAAGTACATCACGCCGGGGGCTGGGGATACGACACTAACTCGCGTGCCGCTGATCCCACAGCCCCTCATGCGCAACTCCAACATCTCGGGCGGGTCCGCCCATCGCCGCAAACGGAGCCGGAAGACGGAGGCGACGACGAGGTGCCCGGCGCAGCTTGACGAAGAACTCCCAGGGATCGTCCCCGGTGTGGACCGCCTCGAGGTGAGGAGCTACCGGCGGAGGCGAGGGTGGCGCATCGCCCCGGCCTCCCCTTCCCCGAGCGCTTCGACCACGCCCTCGACCTCGCCCACGACCTCGCCCCCTCCCTCTTCCCCTCGTGGCTGGCTCCGCCACCACCGGGCTTGAGATAGGAGAGGCGCTGCCCTGGTGGCAACCCTTGCCGCCACCAATGAAGGACCGGGGTTCCCTCCCTCCATAGCGGATGAGAGGAAGGGTAGCAGAAGTTGGAGAAAGGGGAAGATGAGGAAGTGCGGGATTTTTGCGCTCCCCTTCCGCCCCTTTTTAAGGAGCGAAGTGGGGGCTCGGCCGCCCCGCTCAGCCAATCGGAGCGCTGGGAGAGCAGAGGAACGGGGCCGACCCACCACCTCCGCCCGTGACGGCTCGGTTTCCCACCTTCACCGCCCACGACCCCACGCGCATGGGAGCCGCGTGGCGGGGAGGCGAAGCCGGGGCGACAGATGAAGTGACCTCACCCTGCCCCGTGATCACAGGGGTGGGCGCCTTGAAAATCGCGCACACTACCCACGCCTCTCACGACGCCGCAATCGACGTGTGCCGTTGTGGGGGGACGCGGTGGGCACGGAGTCCGTTTTTGTGTGGACCCAGGCCGCGCGTGCCCGTGCACTGTTTTGGGCCTGGCCCAACGACGCTCGGCACCGTGTATGGCCCAGGCCCGGGGGCTCCTGTCGGTGTACTAAAGTAGGGGTACCTTAGTACCCCGAACTTGTGCACGGGCAATTGCAGCACCCCGCGGCAAGGCTTGCCGGGCGCCCGCCAAGACGCTCCGTCATTTCCTCTTACTGCCATTCAAGAACAAAGTACCAACTAAGAAGACAAAGGCCCCGGCAAGAGGAGCTTGCCGGGAAGGCCAACCAAGGCGCTCCAGAGGAACTTGCCGCGACGCCTGCGTGCGTCCGGCAAGGCCCGCGGCAGCGAGCTTGCCGGCACAACAAGAGAAGGGTCATGCAAGGCGCTTGCGCGCGCAAGGCTGCCACCTGCACCCAAACTCCAGCGCATCCAACGGCGTGTCACCCGTGGCCATCCCAGAGCATCGTGGCGAGGCGCCGCGAGCCATGCGGGCGAGGTGGCAAGCGGAGTGACAAGGAGGCCATCGTGGCAACCGTGGCTCACCTAACGGTCGTTTCTTTAATCGTTGGGCGACCGGACGGGCATTAAATGCCCTTGTCCCCGCCGCCGAGTTAGGTAGGGACACTGTTGGATTCTTGTTGTACCAACCCACGCTTTTACTCTTTACCCCTCTTCCCACGCTGCCACCTGTTGGTGCCCCTTCAGACTTTAAAAGGGAGGCCCATGCGCACGAGAAGGGGTTCGATTCATTCGACGATCCAACACCACCATACGCCGCCTCGAGCAAGAACGAATACAAACACAAAGCAGCAGTAGGAGTTTTATCTCTCCGGAGAGCTCCGAAGCTGGGTAAAAATCGCCCGTCTCCCCCACGCACCCGACCTCGATCTGCTCTGCGCACGCCCTCCGCTCCCTTGCCGGACTAGAAGGGGCCCCCTTGCCCCATAGGTGCTCGAGGCCACAGAGCCGCCCCGACAAGCTTCTTCATGCGTTTTATACCAATATGACTCAAATGGCAGTGCCACAAGTAGGTGGCACTATATCATTACTATCTTATATCTTTTGGCGTGAACATGTGTATCACTACGATCGAGATTCAATAAACCATTCATTTTAGGTGCAAGACCATTGAAGGTATTATTCAAATAAATAGAGTAACCATTATTCTCCTTAAATGAATAACCGTATTGTGATAAACATAATCCAATCATGTCTATGCTCAACGCAGACACCAAATAACAACTATTTAGGTTTAACATCAATCTCGATGGTAGAGGGAGCATGCAATGCTTGATCACATCAACCTTGGAAACACTTCCAACACACATCGTCATCTCACCTTTAGCTAGTCTCTGTTTATTCCGTAGCTTTTATTTAGAGTTACTAACACTTAGCAACCGAACCGGTATCTAATACCCTGGTGCTACTAGGAGTACTAGTAAAGCACACATTAATATAATGTATATCCAATATACTTCTATCAACCTTGCCAGCCTTCTCATCTACCAAGTATCTAGGGTAGTTCTGCTTTAGTAACCGTTCCCTCATTACAGAAGCACTTAGTTTTGGGTTTGGGTTCAACCCTGGGTTTCTTCACTAAAGCAGCAACTGATTTGGCGTTTCATGAAGTATCCCTTCTTGCCCTTGCCCTTCTTGAAACTAGTGGTTTTACTAACCATCAACGATTGATGTTCCTACTCGATTTCTACTTTTGCGGTGTCAAACATCACGAATTGCTCAAGGATCATCATGTCTATCCCTGATATGTTATAGTTCATCACGAAGCTCTAATAGCTTGGTGGCAGTGACTATGGAGAACCATCACTATCTCATCTGGAAGATTAACTCCCACCCAATTCAAGTGATTGTAGTACTCTGACAATCTGAGCACATGCTCAACGATTGAGCTTTTCTCCCTTAGTTTGCGGGCTTAAGAAACTCGTCGGAGGTCTCATACCTCTTGACATGGGCACGAGCCTGAAATCCTAATTTCAGCTCTTGGAACATCTCATATGTTCTGCGACGTTTCAAAAAATGTCTTCGGCGCCTCAATTCTAAACTGTTTAACATTACTAAACTATCACATAGTCATCAAAACGTGTATGTCGGATGTTCGCAACATCCACAAACGACGCTCAAGGTTCGGCACACCGAGCGGTGCATTAAGGACACATGCCTTCTGTGCAGCAACAAGGACAATCCTCAGTATACGGACCCAGTCCGCATAATTGCTACTGTCAACTTTCAACTAAATTTTCTCTAGGAACATATCTTAAAACAGTAGAACTAAAGCATAAGCTGCAACATAATTTGCAAAAACCTTTTGACTATATTCAGGATAATTAAGTTCATCTTATGAACTCCCACTCAGATAGACATCCCTCTAGTCATCTAAGTGATACATGATCCGAGTCAACTAGGTCGTGTCCGATCATCACGTGAGACGGACTAGTCATCATCGGTGAACATCTTCATGTTGATTGTATCCACTATACGACTCATGTTCGACCTTTCGGTCTCTTGTGTTCCGAGGCCATGTCTGTACATGCTAGGCTCGTCAAGTCAACCTAAGTGTTTCGCGTGTGTAAATCTGGCTTACACCCGTTGTATGTGAACGTTAGAAACTATCACACCCGATCATCACGGGGTGCTTCAAAACAACAAACTTTCGCAACGGTGCACAGTTAGGGGGAACACTTTCTTGAAATTATTATGAGGGATCATCTTATTTACTACCGTTGTTCTAAGAAAATAAGATGCATAAACATGATAAAACATCACATGCGATCAAATAGTGACATGATATGGCCACTATCATTTTGCTCCTTTTGATCTCCATCTTCGGGGCTCCATGATCATCATCGTCACCGGCATGACACCATGATCTCCATCATCATGATCTCCATCATCGTGTCTCCATGAAGTTGTCTCACCAACTATTACTTCTACTACTATGGCTAACGGTTTAGCAATGAAGTAAAGTAATTACATGGCGTTATTCAGTGACACGTAGGTCATACAATAAATAAAGACAACTCCTATGGCTCCTGCCGGTTGTCATACTCATCGACATGCTAGTCGTGATTCCTATTACAAGAATATGATCAATCTCATACATCACATATATATCATTCATCACATCCTTTTGGCCATATCACATCACACGGCATAAGCTGCAAAAACAAGTTAGACGTCCTCTAATTGTTGTTGCAAGTTTTTACGTGGCTGCTATAGGTTTCTAGCAAGAACGGTTCTTACCTACGGCAAAACCACAACGTGATATGCCAATTGCTATTTACCCTTCATAAGGACCCTTTTCATCGAATCCGATCCGACTAAAGTGGGAGAGACTGGCACCCGCTAGCCACCTTATGCAACAAGTGCATGTCAGTCAGTGGAACCTGTCTCATGTAAGCGTACGTGTAAGGTCGGTCCGGGCCGCTTCATCCCACAATACCGTCGAAACAAGATAGGACTAGTAACGGTAAGCATATTTAACAAAATCAACGCCCACAACAACTTGTGTTCTACTCGTGCATAGAATCTACGCAATAAACCTAGCTCATGATGCCACTGTTGGGGAACGTAGCAGAAATTCAAAATTTTCTACGCAACACCAAGATCAATCTATGGAGATACTAGCAACGAGAGAGAGGGGAGTGCATATTCATACCCTTGAAAATCACGATGCGGAAGCGTTGCAAGAACGTGGTCGGTGGAGTCGTTCACGAAGCGATTCAGATTGCGGCCTAATCCGATCTAAGCACCGAAGAACGGTGCCTCCGCATTCAACACACGTGCAGCCCGGTGACATCTCACATGACTTGATCCAGCAAGGAGAGAGGGAGAGGTTGGGGAAGACTCCGTCCAGCAGCAGCACAACATCGTGGTGGTGATGGAGGAGCGTGGCACTCCAGCAGGGCTTCACCAAGCACTGCGAGAGACGAGGAGGGAGAGGGGTAGGGCTGCACCAGGAGAGAAGAAAACTCATCTACTTGGCAGCCCCAAAACCCCCACTATATATAGGGGAAGGAGAGAGGGGGCGGCCCCTCCAGATCCCGTCTAGAGGGGAGGGGCGGCAGCCAGGAGGGGTGGCTTGCCCCCCAAGCAAGGTGGAGGCGCGCCCCTCCCCTAGGGTTTTCAACCCTAGGCACATTGGGCCCTTGGGGGGCGCACCAGCTCACTAGGGGCTGGTTCCCTCCCATATTCAGCCCATCAAGCCCCCTGGGGCAGGTGGCCCCACCCGGTGGACCTCCGGACACCTTTCGGTGGTCCCGGTACAATACCGATAACCCCCGAACTATTCCGGTGACTGAATGTGGACTTCCCATATATAAATCTTTACCTACGGGCCATTCCGGAACTCCTCGCGATGTACGGGATCTCATCCGGGACTCCGAACAATATTCGGTAACCACATACAAACTTCCTTTATAACTCTAGCGTCATCGAACCTTAAGTGTGTAGACCCTACGGGTTCAGGAATCATGCAGACATGACCGAGACAGCTCTCTGGCCAATAACCAACAGCGGGATCTGGATACCCATGTTGGCTCCCACATGTTCCACGATGATCTCATCGGATGAACCACAATGTCAAGGATTCAAGCAATCCCATATACAATTCCCTTTGTCAATCGGTATGTTACTTGCCCGAGATTCGATCGTCGGTATCCCAATACCTCGTTCAATCTTGTTACCGGCAAGTCACTTTACTTGTTCCGTAATGCATGATCCCATGACTAACTACTTAGTCACATTGAGCTCATTATGATGATGCATTACCGAGTGGGCCCAGAGATACCACTCCGTCATGCGGAGTGACAAATCCCAGTCTCGAGTCGTGCCAACCCAACAGACGCTTTCGGAGATACCTGTAGTGCACCTTTATAGCCACCCAGTTACGTTGTGACGTTTGGTACACCCAAAGCACTCCTACGGTATCCGAGAGTTACACAATCTCATGGTCTATGGAAATGTTGATTGACATTAGAAAAGCTCTTAGCAAACGAACTACACGATCTTGTGCTATGCTTAGGATTGGGTCTTGTCCATCACATCATTCTCCTAATGATGTGATCCCGTTATCAATGACATCCAATGTCCATTGTCAGGAAATCATAACCATCTGTTGATCAATGAGGTAGTCAACTAGAGGCTCACTAGGGACATGTTGTTGTCTATGTATTCGCACATGTATTACGGTTTCCAGTTAATACAATTATAGCATGAACAATAGACAATTATCATGAACAAGGAAATACAATAATAACCATTTTATTATTGCCTCTAGGGCATATTTCCAACAGCTCTTGCATGAGAGCCCACTTCTCCACTTTTTCCTTGCCTCTCTTTCCTCAACATATGCAAAAATGCCATGTAAAGCGCACTATTGTACTTACTTGCTCCTACAGGTAAGCTTGCCACATAGGCATAAAGTCTGATGTGGCAAGTTAATCAAGAAGAGAGAGACTAGTTTGGTGACCCAAGGAAGAAACGGTGCTAAGCGCGTGTACATAGGTGAAAAGACAATTTTGAGTCTATAGATAATTAAATGAGCAAACTTAGCAACAAAAAACTAATAAGCACACCATTTCATTGGAAGAGGTCACTCCTTGGCAAATGCAATAAATACTAGTACTGCCTGTATCCCATAATATAAGAACGTTTTTAGCACTACACTAGTGTCAAAACTTTCTTATATTATGGGATGGAGGGAGTACGAAGGAAGAGATTGAGAGAAGTAAAAAAAAATACACTTATAGCCAACCTTGTTGTACGTAATATGAGTGACTAAGTGATGACTATGTATGACATGCCAACATCAGATAGCCTAACGCACCGTGTTAAATCTCCTAGGGCGCGACCGCACGAGCGACGCAACGGTCGTGGTAGGCGCGACCATGATACAGGTTGCTGGCAGCCCTTGGATCTAAGATCAAACGGTCGCATGCTAAGTTGATGAAAATTTGCAGAATAACCCTCCAGGATAGGATATTCACCCATAGGTCTATAATCACGCCATGCAACTGTTCAATCTCAGATCCAAGGGCTCTCGGAAGCTCGTATAGTGGGAGAATGGAAAGCCACTACCCTACCGTTCACACGCTGGCAGTTCGCTCCTACTCGTCCCTGCACGTCCTTCAATACTATGGCGGTTCGCTCCTAGTCGTCCCATCCTTTCACATTACGGCAGTTCCACTAATCCTAACCCTCCTCCCAAATCCATGGCGTCCCAAATCTCCACAATCGGTGGTGAGTACAAGGTTAGAACCATCACTAGTGATGAGTTCGACGTCATCTACACCCGTTCTTCGACAACGGTGAAAGGATGCCTTTCTTGCTTCAGACGCATGTTCGAAAACTCAGATGATGAGTGGGTCGCTGGGCTAGATGTTGAGTACACCACAGTCCTGGGACAAGTGAAGGACCTAAAGGACGAAGAGAGGAAGAAGCCCGCCGTGATCCAGGTTTGCGTACATAATGTTTGCTTGGTCTACCACATATGCCATGCCAATGTTGAGTGCCAGGATTTTAAGAACTTTCTCAAGGACAAAAGAGTGAAATTCGTTACTGTAGACTTTAAGAACGACAAAGAAGTCCTGGGTCGGATAGGCCTCGTTGTAGGCAACCCATTCGACCTCCAGAAGAATCGGCTACTACCCTCTCTTCAGCCTTCAATGCTGACCCTGGCAGGAGCCATGGTTAATCCTTTGTACCATAAACTGGAGAACCCTCATTACATGTTTCATCATCATGCATGGCAGCGGAATGTACTAGATATAGACCACATCCACTATGCTACAATGGATGGCTACCTTTATTTCAATATCTACAAGCGTTGGATCAAGAGCAAGAGCCAAGTGTGCGGTTCAAGCAAAGATGTATCGGCCAAGAGGAAGAGGGACAAGGACGAAGTCGAGGATGTGGACGAGGACTCCGAGTGAGTAAGGTGTCAGTATCGTTGCTCATGGTGGTTCTAATGCAGTGTCTACCGGATTAGTTGCATAGTTTAATTTCAGGTGTGCTTAGTTTAATTTGAGGGGTGTTTTGTGCTGAGCCCCCAGCAGAACTATGTTATGTTTATTCTCGTCACTTTAACTCTTTAGTATGTACATACCACTAGTATTTCTTTAATAGAATTTAGCACCCCAATTAAGCACGTACTAGCTTTTTTAATAGTACTATATGCATAATATGGCGACGAGTGCTCTCTATATGTACCACCTTTTTTTAATTTCAATTTTTGCTCAATGGTGCAATCCACCGATACTACTACTGTACAAAAGTATACATTTTTTAAAAGGCTAGAGTATTGTTCATCACATATATAGCTAGTTAAATTCTCAACCTAGAACGACGTGCATGCCATGTAGTAAAATGATACGGAGGAAGTATAGTAAAAATGAGGTGATTTTACCGAGCGATCGACGGGGGAGTATGGCCTGTCATGCAGTCCCACGGGTCATGATGTACCAAGGCGATGCGCGTGTCCCTCTTGAGGTAGAAGCAATACTACGTGGTTTGAGATGATGGTGAACCGAAGTGTGAAATAATGGTTGCTTCGTCCGTCTGGGAAGGTGCGGCATTGTGATTTGACGTCTCATTGCTCATTACTACTCTTGGGCGGTCTGAGTGGTGGTGTCGTCCCCTGCTGTTCTACATCGTTATTTGGTGCTTGACACGTCGACCGGTTGCTATATGTCCCACATGTCAGCGACGAAGTCATGAAATTCATGAAAGGGGCGCCGACGGAGGAGTATACTACAGAATTCATGAAAGGGAGCTACTTAGTTTTGGAAAAATCTGTTTTTATGGAGTATGTACCCACTAGGGTTTATAGGGCTCATCTAAAAAACATTCGTTTTTCCGTTTCACAAGTCTCAATTCTACTACTAGTAGTAGTACCATTACATGTTGGATTTCGAGGTGTGTTAGATCACCCGACGCAAGCATTGTCAAGAGGAAACTAACCAATGCATGTAGAAGTTCATGGAAATTTAGTGGTCATTCATGCATTCGTTCTAATTAATGCCTCGGTAAACATAACTTCTTGAGAAAAACAAGCGTACTAATTACTTGTGCAAACTACGAAATTAATTCGACCACTCACCGTCTACCTTGGTTGGAGAGATTTTGAAATTGGGCCATAAACTGGAAAGGAGGGAGTAGTAACTTTTGTCTCGATTACTATTTGTGGCCTTGTATAGATGCAAAATGTATTTTTTATAGTGGCCTTGTATAGGTAAATGGAGGGAGTACTAACCAAGGTACGTAGTAGGGACGAGGAGTAAACGGAGGGAGTAGTAAGATTTTCTCCTCGTGCTGCGAGCCATCGCGCGCGTGGGCAAGGGAGCGGGCGTAAGGCGTACAGTAGTAGGAGTACTACTACTACTACTACTACTCGTAAGCAAGCTTCACCTCATCCTGCGAGCAACCGCGCCCGTGGGTGGGGGAGACGGCGTACTAAGCAAGCTTCTCCTCGTTCTGCGAGTTGACGGGACACATCAAAAGTACTCTAGTGTATAGAGCCTTGCCTCTAAGGTAGGCCCCACATGGTTTTCCTCTTTTTTTAACATAACACGTCAAGTCGCAATTTGTTTGTTCACCCGTGGTAGACAATCCTACCTCCACCAAGTGGACAACCAGTACACGTGTGAAATTACCATGTGGGCTGCCTTTTCGTACAGAAATGAGCTCCACCGTGTACCCGCGCGGGTGCGGTTGGGAAAGAGACGGGAGTACATGCGCCGTGCGTGCACCTATTCTCTTCATGCACGTCCCCCACCTACGTGGGTGTGTGTGAGAGAGATACAAACCTACACATAATGTGCCATCCATGCCCATGCCTCCGCCC
Source organism: Aegilops speltoides (assembly GCA_021437245.1). Taxonomy (NCBI): domain Eukaryota; kingdom Viridiplantae; phylum Streptophyta; class Magnoliopsida; order Poales; family Poaceae; genus Aegilops; species Aegilops speltoides. Next base: position 88,646 of record JAHHZJ010003673.1, read on the forward strand.
AGTCCGACCACCAGTCACCACCACGCCCCACTCCTACTCACCTTATCTCTCATCTTTCTCCCTCCATTTTTATATACAAGGGGCCACTATCAAAATTACAATTTGCAGATATACAAGGCCACTAACACTAATCGATGCAATATTAATGGTGTTTGCCTCATGGTACTAGCAAAGGAAGACATTAATTATCCCTTGCATGCATGCGGGAGTTTGTAAAAAAATACATCTTGATGTTCCGTTCGATGCACGGGCATCTTGCTAGTCCATGAAAACAACACATGGCAAAGTTCCACGGTGAACAAGGGATTTGAATCTGTTGGGAGGGGCTGTTTGGATCTTGCCCGGGGTAGCCAAAATATTAGTGACCCTTTTGTCCACCGGTGCCTTTGCCACCGATGAACGAGGAATGGCTCGGTGCTCATGCGTCATGCATCCTCCAGTAGCAAGACGTTGCATTTGCGAGCTCGCATAAGCGTGTTTTTTGTCCCACAACGCCGCCCGAGCCGCCCGCAGACCGACCGACGACCCGCAAACTATGCCATCCAATCGTAGCCGCACACATTATGACAAAGAACTCAACCAAGCCGGACGTAAATTCACGCAAACACATAGACAAACCGATATTTCATATAAACAACAATGTAAATCATATAAAATACCGGATTTTCATACAAACATGACGGATTTCATTACATTCAAATGAACTACGGTGTTAGTTACGGACAGACAGGTATATAATACCTGGCCTAAATGGTTGCCTGCCGATCGATTTGTGTTCCTCATGTCCGGCAGCACGATCACCGGACTGCCGGGAGCCCCGGAGGTATATGCTTCAGTGCAAAGGACGGCTCGCTTCCCCACTGCCCAACTGATATCATTGGCTGGTGCCGAACATGATGGTGGACGCCACCGGTTTGAGTTCATCACCGGCCACTACATCGCCATGGCCGGCACCGGCTCGAGTTCATCCTAACATTCCCCTCTTCCATGGAGCCCATGCAGGGTTGACGAAGGTCCTCGCAACAAAATGATCCGGCAAGACACCTGCTGTGTACGCCGGCGTCACCTCCGTGGTGGCCTTCATGGGACCCAAGCGACAGCGGCCTCCCGTGTTCTACTTCTCCTCGATGATGGCGGCGGACGCGGAGGCACTGGCCACCGACTAGTCGCTCTCTGCGCACCCGGCTTCTGTCGCTGCTTGCATGGCGCGGCCGCCGGCATGGGAGTCTCGGCCACAAAAACGGGGGATGCGGTACGAGGCAGCGGCGTGGACGGCAGCAACGACGCCTGTGCACCGCTCCTCGTCGAGCTGGCCTGGAGCGGCGAGTTGCTGAACCGCGCGCCAACTTGGGGCGGCAACTGGCTCCGTCGGGTGAGGGGAGGGAGGTGGATCAACGAGCTGTATAGCTCGTATCCGGCGGGCTACCCAGCCGGCTTGGATGCGGAATAACTACTCTTCGTAAGCCATTGTAAGAGTGGACAAAATGGTGGAGGAGATAGAGGAGCGGCGGAGGTGTGCGATTCTTGGCCGGCGTTTGGCCTCGTTTAAATAGGAGATTAAATAGACGGCGGACGGGAGGAGCTCGGCCAGCGTTGCGTTTAATGCGGGCCCGGTGAGGGAGTCCTGGACTAGGGGGTGTCCGGACAGCCGGACTATCAATACCCGCCGGACTCCCAGACTACGAAGATAGAAGATTGAAGACTCCGGCTCGTGTCCGGAAGGTACTTTACTTGGCGTGGAAGGCAAGCTTGGCGATGCGGATATGTAGATCTCCTACCATTGTAACCGACTCTGTGTAACCCTAGCCTCTTCGGTGTCTATATAAACCGGAGGGCTTTAGTCCGTAGGACACAACATTACATCTCAACAATCATACCATAGGCTAGCTTCTAGGGTTTAGCCTCATTGATCTCGTGGTAGATCTACTCTTGTACTACCCATATCATCAATATTAATCAAGCAGACGAGGGTATTACCTCCATCGAGAGGGCCTCAACACTGGGTAAAACATTATGTCCCTCGTCTCTCGTTACCATCCACCTAGACGCACAGTTCGGGACCCCCTACCCGAGATCCGCCGGTTTTGACACCGACATTGGTGCTTTCATTGAGAGTTCCTCTCGTCGCCACCGATAGGCTCGATGGCATCTTCAACCTTCAACGCTGTCCGTGGTGAGATTTTTCTCCCGACAGATCTTCAGATTCGGGCGGCTTTGCACTGCGGGCCAACTCTCTTGGCCATCTGGAGCAGATTGAAAGCTACGCCCCTGGCCGTCAGGTCAGATTCGGAAGCCTAAACTTCACGGCCGATGACCGCGGAGACTTGATCTTCGACGGACTCGAGCCACCGACCCAGCGCCGCAATCTGCGACGATGGGCATGATCTAGCTCTGCCGCGGAAGATTTTGGTGGCGCGACTTGAATCCGCCCGCCATTTGCTTGCAGAGCCGATTGCCCATGACGAGGGTCGGTGGATAGACGCCGCCTGGGCTTCAACATCTACGGCGATGGAGCCAATACCGATTTTGTCCTTGCAAAACTCATGATCCCGTGGCGCCGACTCCTCGCGGACTCCGAGCCTCCGCGCCCCGCAATTAAGTTAGATTAGGCGCCCGGTTATGGAATTCACCGCGGACATCTTTCAACACTCGCCTCTTGGCGATATCCTGAATTCTCTCAAGCATCTCTCGCTATCGGGAGAATCTGGCGGACTATGGCCAGACGGTTGGAGTTCGGACGACGAAGAAATTCGAGCCCACCCACCACCCACTTTGTAGCGATCGTCGAGGATCTAACCGACATGCTAGACTACGACTCGAGGACATCGACGCTTATCGGCGATGATGCCGGAGGCGATCAGACCAGCGCCACGGGACACCGGAAGACCACCTCGTCATCACGACGTCTACATGGTGGATACCCCAATGGAAGGGATGGCGAAAAAGCAGCGGAGGAAGATTCTTTGAAGAAGTAGCCTAAACGCCGCGTCGGCCAAGCGCCGCCTAAATCCCGCCACAACAAGAATGAAGAATCCGCACGGAAGATAATAACACCCGGAGAATGTCAAGACAAACCCTTCAAACAAGACTCAAAGAAAGGAGGATGTAGAAGCAAGCCCTCACAAAAGGGCGGCAGAAGAAAAGGTTGAGGATCACAACTATGTACCTCCCTCCAAGACGAAACAAGCCCCAATGACGCATTTAACTCAAGAGCCCGTCAACAAGATCTTTGTAAACGCAGGCTCATCGCTATAGCAAGAAGCTCAAGAAGGAAAAGCGAAGCTCAACACAGCGGAAGACGCGCCCGGATAAGATGGAGCAAAGTGCTCAAAACCGCAGACAAACAAGGCAACAGCCACCAATCAAGAGCTACCCGGCATTAAGCTGCTCCTGCATTCACGAAGAGGCCATAAAGCCCCACCGTCAAATGGCTCCAGCCAGTCCATCTACGGACCCAAAAGGAAAGCCCCAATAAGCAAAGGAACACGTCAAGTGTCCGACGATAGCGGCATCGCATAAGCATGGGCGCCAGACACCCACTATGCTTCATAGACGAGGTGCCGGAACATGAATTCCCAGCAGGGTTTAAACCCATCAACATAGAAGCCTACGATGGAACAACAGACCACAGAGTGCGGATAGAAGACTATATATCGATATACATATGGCCAGAGGAGACGATCTCCACGCCATAAAATATCTACCCCTCAAGCTCAAAAGGGCCAGCCCGTCATTGGCTCAAAAGCCTCCCAGAAAACACTATTGGAAGTTGGGAAGAGCTCGAGGAAGCGTTTAGAGCAAATTTTCAAGGGACTTATGTCCGGCCTCCGGATGCTGAGATGACCTAAGTCACATAACTCAACAGCCCGGAGAGTCAGCATGAAATTCAAACAGGTTCCTTACCAAAAGAACCAAATAGTCGATCGTCCGGACGCCAAGCCTTAGCAGCTTTTAAGCACAATGTCCGAGACGAATGGCTCGCCAGACACCTCGCCAAGAGAAACCGAGGACAATGACCGCATTAACAAGCCTCATGACCCGCTTTTGTAGGAGAGGACAGCTGGTTGGCAAGAAGCAGCACCAGCGACCCAAGTACATCCGAGATAAGAGATGGAACGAAAATCACGGCGCAGAAAAAGAACAAGCGCCGAATAAAGAGAAAAGCCCAAAGAGCACGGCAGTCAAGACCGGATTTAAAAGCTCACGGCCGAATAATAAAGCTCAACCCATCAAGGACGCACAATTTAACCGCCTAACCTACACAAAATTCGGGTCGGATTTGTCAAATCCACAGCATTCCTAAGGCCTCGCAAATCACACCCACAGGATTGTTGGGTTTTCAAACAGTCCAGCCGACTAAACGCCGAACGCAAGGGGCTCGACGCGTCAAGCGAAGAAGATAAACCCCGCCAGCAAGGCACCGGAAAACAAAAGACTTTCCCACAAGGGGTCAAAGCAAGAATTCACTTCATGTGAGGACACGGAAAAACAAAGGCGGCACTTTCTAAAAGAGCTTCGCACGGTCCGCCTCAGAAACCATAGAGATTGGATATCAAACCAATCACTTTCACCACCGGATTATTCCAAAAGTGTTGAACCATGGACGGACTCTCGATATTGAATCCGATAATAGACGGGCTACAATTCACAAACGCCCTAATGGACGGAGGCGTTGACTTAAACCTGCTATATTCAAACACAATCCGCTTGATGAGGATAGACCCCACCAAAATTCGACAAAGCCGCACTTCCTTCAAAGGAGTTACGCCAGTGCCCTTACGCCAAGTGCATGTGCTCGATATTACTCAAGTCGTGTTCAGATCACCGAACAATTTTCGACGGAAAAGTTAATTTTCCATATCGTCCCATTTAAAAGTGAACATCAAGCACTATTGGGACGAAGGCTTTTGTCCGCTTCAACGCCATACCAAGACACGCTGCCTCTTACACTTAAGATGCCCGTCCACATGGCACCATTTCGGTCGAGGGTCACTTAAAGACCCCGGATTCGGATAGACGAATCCGACTCAAGCAAGTTAGGGCTCCTAGCCGCATACCCTTTCATAAGGGCTGCGCAAGACAACTCACAGCGTTTCATATAAACCTAACTTTAATTATTTGCACTTATTATTTTGCATTATTTTCGCATCGAACTGTTTCTAAAACTAAAATGTTCCTCTTTTTCTACAGATGAACAAACGTATGCACTGGCCCGTGATAACGGCACAACAGAGACACAGCGCATGACGCAGAGGGACCCGTCGCAGGATTCTTTTCAGATTAAGACCCTACGTAGGCCTTTTTATTACTGTCTCTTGTTGCTAAATCGCCTCGCTTCTTCCTATAGCCGAGGCGGAGCTCGACACTTTGGCATTGGCCGCGTCAAGACAATGCCCGCATTCGACACAAGGGGCTTAGGGCATAATTCTGCCTGCTATCATAAAGTCTCAACACCTTAGGGAGTGTTCGGCGCCTCAAGTTGGGCACTATATGCATCAGCCCGAATCATGTCTTTGGTCAAATGTTGGGATTGCCTGCCCCGTGTTTTGCTTCCTTACGCTCAGATCACCCGCTAACGGCACCGGAGAACTATCGCGATTGTGCCCAGTTCTGGCTGGGCGAGCACCTCAAGAGAGAAAGCCGAAAACTGATGTCATGATATAGCGAGAGTCCGGTCACCACTTGATCGACTACGGAATGTTTAGAATTTCGCTTTGACGAAGGGCCGCTCTTGTCAGCACATACGCACTCGAATCCGGAGATGTGCGGTGCCATTAGGGGCTATATCGTAGCCCCACCCTCGAGCTCCATTGGCTAAGTGAAAGAGATAAAGCATTATAGTCCGGATTGCCTCGTTCGCTACGCTACCACCTCCTTATAACAGACCAAGACGCCGGATTAAAGTGTGAAAAAGCTTATTTTGCGAACACCCCAGCACCTTGTGCAAGGGGCTGAAGTCAAGATTGCATCTTTCGGGTTATACACAAGTATACATAAACGGCCGCACAGAGAAGTTTTACAACTTGGAAGCACAAGTATAAAAGCATTCATACTATAATCATTGACATACAAGTTAACGCGCTCAATTGAACGTTACATTCTTTGAGCACTGCGACTTATTATACGAAGCGCCGCATAACTTCCCCGAAATAATGCTCGGCAGAAGCTGGTTCCCATCCGAACCCCTGGCAGCAACAGCGGTGGCATCCATCTCCGGATATCGCGCCTTTACACGGGCCGAGCCATCCGCCCTCGATGCAAGCCGACCGCTTCATCTCCTTGATATGCGGCATCGCCCAAGGAATTGCTGCAGAAGGTCAAATAGCTCGCCGCTTGACTTCTCTCGCCACACATGGGCCATTTATGTCGACCATAGCCAGCCCGACGGTCTATTCAGTTCGCCCATTCGCCAACCCGTCTGACAGAGGAAGAGGGCGATCCGGACTGTGGAATTGAGTCCAACATAACTCTTCCACCTCATGATCCCCCGCCCGAAGTGCTTAACGCGGCGCCACCGCACTGCAGCCAAGTCCATATAAGGATCCTCCGAACTCCGCCGCTCAAATTTAGCGTGCTTGGCATCCATGAACCGGCGACGATAAGAAACGGCTTGCCGGCCGTGATTTCTCGGGCCAGCGCAGCTCCTCCTTCATAGCCCGCATTGCGTAACGGGCATCCTTGGCTTCGGCGGTGGCCTTCTTCAGTCTTCCCATCCGATAGGGCGCTCCTTTTCAAGAGCCTCGCTACGGTCGGTAGCATCCTTTAAATTCTGGCCAATTGCCACCTCCGCCTCGCTAGGCAAGGCGCAGCCTTTTCGCCTTCAACTCCTCGGCCGCCTCGCGGCAGCCAGATCACTCCTTCGGCTTGCTCCTTAGCTTGTGCAAGCTCGCCCAAGTCTCTCGCAGCAGAAAGACGCTCGCATAAACAGATACAACTTATCGAGGAGGGCTTTAACCCACTCAATAAAACGGCTACGGAGAATTTATTTACCTTTGCACTCGTCAAGTCGCTGATTGACAAGTGCGATGTCAAGATCCGCCATGTCCAGCCTGTCGACTCAGTTCGGAACCGAAAGCAGTCCGGGCTGGCCTCGGACTGTCCGCCACCGTGCGTAACGGCGGTATTCGTTACACCGAGACATTTAGATTTTCGATCCTCGATGCGCTGTCGCCTTCGACAACCTACCGAGTCTCGAGGGCTACTATCTATACAGGCGATTTTCATATGCACAACTTGTTAAAAACAAAGGGTACGCCATTTTCAGATACCTCAAATCCCGCTTAGCAAGCTCATGGCGTTTCACGCAATCCGCTTTTAGCGATTTAAATCCTTCCCATCACCATACGCATTAACGCACCGTGATCTTCAAATGGACGCCTCTCAAGCAAACTCTTCGCTTCCCGCCGACTCGTGGCTGTTGAACTGCTTTGGCCCCTCCGATTTGTGGACGCTTCTTCGTGATTTACACTTCGGCTCGCTTACTTCATCCGGGCGCGCGCGCACGGAGGCATATCGCTCTCCATCATCTCCTAAGAAGATCCCCGAGGACTAACTCATCTAAGACGGCCGCAGATCCGAATCGCGATATAAATATTTCGTTACCTATGAAGCATAAACGAAGGTACTTCTCATTAAAACTTTCTTTCACACTCACGGCTCGTTGAGGGCTGGTCCTTGGCGATGATTGCGCCGTCCGATTCTCTCCGGACGCGGACTTCGCTGGGATTTCTTCCCACGCTTAGGGGCTGGGACCTCCGGATCTTCGGAGGCGGTCCTTCTCCTTCAAGGAGGGATCCTGGTTCCTCCTCTTCGCCGCCTTTGGACGAAGTATTAGCTCCTTTATCTCCCCTGCCGCCTCTATGGGCGCAACCTCCAACATTCTCGACCAAAGACGGGCTCCAAAGCGGTCTCTCGGGGGGGGCCGACACCTTATCAGCCTTGATCGCTACCACCCATTCCTCGTAGAGAATAAAAAAGGGTCAGAGATGATCTTTGAAAGGCATACAGATAGAACGTCCGAGCTTTGAGCTACTTACCGAGTATCCAGCGATCGCGCTTAGGCTCGCCCTCGCTGAATCCGACACGCTTACTCGCGTCCAAGAACAGCTTGTACATCTCCATGGGTGTCGCACCCATAAAATGCCGGAGAATACGAGGTCCCTCCGGATTGAACTCCCATAGCCGGAGAGGACGACGCTTGCGGTGGTAGGAGGTGCCTCGACTAGCATGACTTGCATCACCTTGTCCGTGCCGATCTCCCTTGTTTGGAGGTCTCGAATCCGATCTGCAAGGCGGGCACGCCCTCGGACGACCCCAGCTTGAGCCCTTGGTCGACCCACGACATCGCTTGTCGTGGAGGTCCCGGCGGAAGGAGGGCGGCGGCTTTCGCTTCTTGCGCCTTGGAGCGGTGATGTAGAACCACTTGCTGCCACAATCCATGTTCCTCTTGAAGGAACCTTCGAGCCACGGGCATCGACCTCTTGCTTATGGTCGCCCCGCCACACTCCGCTTGACGCCCCCCTATCATCTTTGGCTCCACCTTAAATGTTTTCAGCCACAGGCAAGTGGGGATGACGCGAGGAAGGCTTCGCAGACAATGATAAATGCGGAGATATGGAGGATGGACTCGGAGCTAAGTCGGGAAGTCCAGCCAGAGAAGAACAGAGCCCTCACGAAAGGATCCGCTGGAAGCCCAGCCCCGACGGAGGTGAGATGCGAAAACGACGATTCGCCGGGCCTGGGTTGGTACGGCCTGCCTGTGGGCAGCAACTCCAGCGTAAACTTCATAGGCCAGGTACTTGGCCTCACGCAATTCATTATGTCCTCCTCCGCGGACGGAGGAGGGCACCCACCGCCCCGAGGTCGGAGCCGGACATTGCTGCGTGGATCCGCGCCGAGTTTGAAGCTCTTGGTGTTGGAACCGGGAGTAGAGGAAGATTCGATGCGAGGTTGAAGGACAAGGACATGCCTTGGTCCTCTTATAAAGGGAAATAATACCAAGGGCCGCCTCCGTGACTGCTTGAGATTCCTTCGATAGAGGAGGCGTGGCGACGGAACGGTTGGGTTACCCACGCACGTATTGATGAGGATCTCGGAATAAAAGGGAACACGATCTCTGCTTCCACAGGACGTGCCAAGGAAACTGCTTCGCTAAACGTGCTGAGGCGGAATAATAAAAATGATTCAAACGAGGGCTTGGTTGCTGTGTGATATCACGCTGCGTAATACGTCAGCAGATTGAACTAAGTATGTATTTTATTCTCTCTACGTTGGAATGTGGAAATTATTTTGCAGAGCCGGACACTATCCTGGTGTTCATTAACTTCTCCGGATTATTCAAGGGAGGAACCCGCCTTGCAATGCCGAACATTATGCACGCCGGACTTATCACCATTGAAGACTGGTTCAGGGCTACCGAGGAGTCCCGACTAGGGGTGTCCGGACAGCCGGACTATCAATATCCGCCGGACTCTGCATCACGAAGATAGAAGATTGAAGACTCGCTCGTGTCCGAAGGTACTTTACTTGGCGGAAGGCAAGCTTGGCGACACGGATATGTAGATCTCCTACCATTGTAACCGACTGCGGTAACCCTAGCCTCTCGGGTGTCTATATAAACCGGAGGGCTTTAGTCCCGTAGGACACAACATTACATCTCAACAATCATACCATAGGCTAGCTTCTAGGGTTTAGCCTCATTGATCTCGTGGTAGATCTACTCTTGTACTACCCATATCATCAATATTAATCAAGCAGACGAGGGTATTACCTCCATCGAGAGGGCTCGAACTCGGGTAAAAACATTGTGTCCTCGCCTCCGCTACCATCCGCCTAGACGCATAGCCGGGACCCCTACCCGAGATCCGCTGGTTTTGACACCGACATTCGGGTCATGAACGGACGCGGTGTCCAGAGCGGGTTTCTCGGCTTCACACAGCGGTTTCATGGAGGCGCTTGAATGCGCACGAGGCGTGTTTAGCCGGCATGCAAAAGTGGCGCCTCGACCGACATAGGACACCGTGATCGCTCTTCCATCGACGCAGGGCGCTTTTAGGTACATGGCCTCGCATGTCGCTGACCCAACGCAGTAGCGCATGCAGAGGAACCTTGTGGGCCAGCGTCGTAAGCGGCATTTCATAAACCGATGATTGTTCATTGAATGTGATGTCACCTTTTCATGTGGATAAGCCTTCTATGTTGATAGCCCGCTCAATACGCTAGATTCATAAAGACCGCTGCAAACATCAATGTTCGCTTATCAAAGATAAGATTGATTAATACCCGTGAATAATCCATGTCCTTAACAAAGGGTGCATGCACGATAGGTTGAGCGCGTGTCTTGCGCCGTGTTGTGTGGATGCAAAGTGCGCAGTGTTGTGTGCGTGCAAGGGTACATTTCAGTGTTGCATGCATGGGTGCGTATGACAAAAGCGCAGGTTCGTGGAGTGCATGCGTAGCAGTCAGTTGTTGCACGCCAAAGATGCGTATGCGGTGTATGTTATGTGTACGTGTCAATGTTGCACGCCTGCATGCATGCGTGTTTTGCGTGCGTGCATGTATACGTGTGAGGTGAGGCTACATGTCAGTCGACTGAGTTTTTCATCTCTGGTCATTAGATTTTCCAGCCATTGGATACGAAATCAAGGGCCTCTAGTTTATCATCAAACTCCACCCTCCCTGAGCCTCCAGCCACCACCACCGAATCACGCCACCATCACAGACGCTGCCGCCAAGGCCGCCACGCCTCCCGCCCTCCCCAAACCACTCCCCACCGCCACCACACAAGACCGTCATCCTCTAGCCCCCTGCCGAAGCTTTTTCTCCGACGATCCCCACCCCACCGCCCAATCAACACCCCCCAACCACCGGCGACTACCAACCAGAGGTCTCACGACTTCGAATACCCACCAACCACTAATTTATTACCATTTCTGTCCTTCATATACGCGCTGACGGGTGGGCCCTATGGTAATGTGCGCTGGTGAATGTGGACTGTTTGACTGGTCAATTGATCGTGTTATCAACAAATTACGAAGCTGTATGGTGAGTCAGTGACCGTATGATCACCCTAAAATGAACTCCTATTTTATTAACACAGTACAAAATCAAACTACCATTTCTTTCTTTCATATACGGGCTGATAGGTGGGCCCCATGGTTATGCGCCCCGATGGTGCAACACTAGTTGCGCCGCATGGAACGCTTTGATCGTCAATTGATTGTGTCATCAACAAAATACGGTTGTACGGTGAGCCAAAGGACCGATAATCATGACATGTATTCGCTTAACATGGTACATACGCTAAGGGCTCATATATACGCCGCTAAGCACTCATCGCTATAAGCGCACACACGCCAACCCTACCCCTATGAGCACCTTCGAGAGTGGGCCAAAGATATATGATCTTGAGATTTTACGGTCACCATTGGTGCCTCGTAGTCGAAAGTGGAACGCCTCCTCCCACCAACGCATATCGCCGAAAATACTGAAATTAACACAACATAAATGCGAGCACCGACTTTAACCTTGGTGGGCTCGAGAAACCATCGCCCTTCTAACCATCCAACCACATGTTGGTTAGCACGACAAAATGTATGTGATGACCGTGATGAGCTTATTCTCAAGTCCAAGGACTATATCGTGCTTTCGCTCAAATACAATGATCGTAAGTGTCGCCAACAAAATACGGAGCACGATCAAATGCAAAGTCCTTCAGGTCATCAACAAAATATGGAGACGATCGTGAGCTAGATACCGTTGTACTATTGTATATGCTTATTTTCTTAGTGGCCGATTATGCGTGTGGTGTGGTGGGCACATCATTTCTAGTTGTGGTGGGTCAACATGAAGACTCATGGGTCGGTTCCATCCTGCCGCCACATATAGGTTGGACCGAGACGTGTTATAACGAAGACCCATGTGGAGGACTCAAGCGATAACACGGTTACCAGAGTCGCGGAGGACTCTATCCCCACCGGTGATAAGCCGACTATATATGATTTGAAACCCTAGGCCCCCAGTATGTTATACAAGCTTGGGGGCTAATTCATCGATAGTATACACACACGCACAATGCCTGGTATTCACGTGTACTTTGTACACACCCCTATCACTAATATACAGTACCAGGAGTAGGCTCTTTCTTCAACTGCAAGGGTCCGATCCGAACTAGGGTAAAACTTTGCCTCATATTACCATCCAGCCTAACAGCCAGGGATATCCTACCAAATGATATGATGAAATCATATCTGCCAACTACTAAGAGAGAGGTGTGTCGGGGGGAAATGTGTGCGAGAGACACGTAGGCACATATATGTGCGTATAGAGGGCTAGTAGAGACCGTGCGTGTGTATATATGCATGTGAGAGAAATAGTGTTTTCCAACTGAGATTAGTGAAAAGAGTGGTACATAGTAGTCAGAAAGGCGGCGGGGAGATTGCGAGCATGTGTGAAAGAGAAATGCCGATGCATATAAAGTGTGTGCACTTATGCGTTAGATAGAGATATATAATGAGTTTGTGAGAACGGGCCGAGGCATAGTGCATCTACGTGTAATAGGCGGTTCTATGCATTAAATTAAAATATAAATGGCATTATTATTTTTGGATGAGATCATGAATTTTGCAAATTGTGTATGGACGAAAATCGATCTATCAGACACCCATACTCTATTGAATTCTAGAATGTGCATGTGTTTATTTCATATTATCGATCCATAGAGTGAGAGCGGTTTAAAATACAGGCAATGGATGCTTTTGCAATTCATATATAAACATTAATTAGTGCACTCCATGTTGTTAGTGTGAAGCACTTTATACATTTGTCACTTGCATGGATACATTCCAAATTGCTAGCTACTTAAATAGAATACATGTCAATTCAACATAAAGGAGTTTCAAGATTCAATTCATAGAAGTGCATTCATCTATTTGAACCCGAGATAATGGCATTTGTAAATCAGATGAAAGGGGCATCAATCTTTCTTGTGAGTTTGAACATGCTATATATATTCATACGTATATCTAACTTTTTTACAACCAAGGAGATTATATCTCGAACCATGCATGAACTGAGGTAAGTTGCATATTTTTTTAATATATACTCGTGTACAATGTATATTCAAATGTACCCCCTCCATTCCAAAATAATCGTAGCTTTAGGATTTTCAAGAGTAAAGATTTGTGAAGTTTGACAAATCCTGAAATTTCATATTAAGAGAACCGAAAACGTTAATGCTTCTGCTCCCAAATATTGAACGAAGCGCCAAATAGGCCTATGGTCACCCGAAACGGCGCGAGACTAATGTTTGGTGGTAGGAAATTACTGTCCTGACTCTGGCTCATGTAGCCTATCGACCCGATGTCCAAAGGTGTAAACCGGGGTAGGTTTGTAACTTCACCAAGACGCCAGTCTCAACCGCCTCCGAGAAGCATTCATATGTCATGGGCGCCTAAACACCCATGCACTCGGCCGAAATCTATCCCGTCCACATTTGGGACACCTGACATGACTGTCCTACCCCCAACCCGCAATATGTCCGAAATTTTAGATGGGGGCAAAGTTTGTAACTTTCCCCAAATTTCAAACAAGCGCCTCAAACCAAAACATTGTTCCCTTAGTTCCTCGCCTCCCTCTGCTTCCCCATTCATACTCCATGGGCGCCGAACGCCTTCCACCAGCCGCAAACCCCCCTCCTCCGTCCTTCACCCCATAGCGCTAATCCACCGCCGCCTCCTCCGCCACGCCGAGCCGGAACCCCAACGCTGCTGCCCAACGCAACCCAGAACCGCAACACCCTCAAGGACTTAGTACAGGGCCGAGGTAGAGCTGCTTCCATGACGCCGACGCCGACATGCGCCTGCACTGCAACCACTCCGACCATGCCGCCCCCGCGCTTAACTGCTCGCTCCACTGCCGCAACCGCCCACCGCACTGGCAGTTTTTCCCCGCTATGTCGCTGTCGCCGATCTCGCTTCCCCGCCGACAGACGATGCCACCGCACCACACTCAACAACTTGGCCATGGGTTGGTCCAAGGCTGCACTGCATCCTCCACAACTTCTCCGGTTTCCAACAACAAGAAGATCGCTCGAAAATGTAGGAGGACACAACACCGCCAGCAGTAAAGAGGTACTGCTTCCTTATTCGCAAATCTTATGTCTCCGCCACACCGTATTCATCCCACTTAAAGAAACTAGTTGAGCGCTTCATCGTGATCTTCTTCGCGATACTAAATGCACAAGGTTTCTCCTTTTACTATTTCACCTTTGCTAGAGGTCAAGAGTCTGCCTGATTTCAATTCAGGTCACGAACTGCTAATTAAAAGAAGCAAGACCCACTTAGGCGCCTGGAGCACCTAGTCCACTGCTCTCGAGGAAGCGGCGATCGTGTCTATCATAGGAGGTGTGGGCGCAGAGTTGCTGCCCAACTGGAGGTCGGCGGGCTTGAATGGATGGCCGGGGGTGGTGGTGAGGTCGAGGGAGGTGCAGGCAGGAGGAATACTGGCTGGTGGTCGCCTGGCGCACGAGGAAGATCGCCAACACCGAGTGGCTCGAGGTAGATGAAGGTGATCGCCTGCTTTTTTGTACATCGGACGGTGCAGAAAAAATGGATCGGCCTATTTTCTCTCGGCTGATCGTTATTTCATAGAATCATGTAGTAATTCAAGGTGCCATGCATGTGTAGAGCTATCATATGTCTCCATCATTTATTTCTCACCGACCTGCTATCTGCTACCTTTTACATCTGCATTAATTGTGCACACTTCACCCATACTCACACTATTGTTTTTTTATGCATGGGTATTTCACACTCTGACGCACTGTTGATGAATGCAGAAAAGAAAAGACAAAAGTCGCTCCAGTGTAATTCGAAGATAAGCACTAAGTGTCATGGTTCTAAGTCTGATAGTAGAATAGGGGGGTAGGAATGGAGAGGCAAGATCCTAGCTATGGAGTAGTTGTATACGCAACATGTTTATGAGTTCAGGCCCTTCTCGGAGAAGTAAACAGCCCCACGCCCCGGAGCCCGGAGGTGGTCGAATCAGATATGTGCGATGAGTTGCTGGGGGCGAACCTTGACACCGAGGAGGGGGGGTGGCTTATAGAGTTTGCTGCACTCCTCCTACCCTCAGCTATGTAGGGTTTAGTACATTAAGATTGGGGGTTACCGTAACGCCCTCATAAAGTGCTATGATGACTATAAATGACCCACCATTTGTGTGTGATTAACTTAGATCTCCCAAGCGGTACGAAAGTGGTTGGCTTCATGGTTGAGTGTCTTCAAGTCCGCACGAGTGGAATCTTTCCAGACGATCGACAAGTGGTTTTTCTAGAGATGTCCTTGGGAGGGTATCTTGACAGTCCATGACCTACCCTAGGTACATGGCTTCATCATTAGCCCCTAATGGATCGAGGTTTCAAAGTGGGGAAGGAGTTGAGAACTCTTCCGCCCATTTTTCGTGCTACTTAATATGCCTTTGTTCTCGATGAATGGACTCTAGTGATCGCGCCAACTTCTTTTTTCAATACTTTGATCCATTCATTTTTTGTATCCATCGAAAGGAATTTTCTATACTTGGAGATCTCCCGACGACGTGAGCGGAGGAAATCTCCGCTCGACAAGTTGCTCTCAGCAGTTCGCAGACGAAGTGGATCCAAATTTCGGGAAGCGATGGGGCTGAGGAGGCTGCGATTTGGATGGGATAAGGCAGAACGCCGATCTCCGCTACCACCATTTTCGCGCATGTATCATGCGCATCGATCGTCATGGGATTTGACAGATCGCCAGCCTACAAGTCACCATACCGGAAGCAACCTCATATAAGGCGCCTGACGGGGTTTTTGAACAAGGCGCCTCATTTCCTCCCCTCTTCCTTAGACTTATCCGCCGCAGTACCACTTCCATCTCAGCATTGCCGCCTCCGTCGCTTTTTGCCAAAGGACAATGGTGAAGGAGAAGACGTCGGCTTTGGAGCATGCGAAGAAGGCGACAGCGAAGGTGAAGGGAAGGGCAACCACCGGGCGGATTTTCGGCCAAGGGCAAGGCTCGCCATGAGTTGGATCTGTATGCGATCGATCCACTCGATGATCCGCCGAAAGATGTCGCATTTACCTCGCTAACGTAATGACCGATCCCCCATGGATCGCCGAGGCCTCGAAGGAGTGGGAGCTGCGAGCCTCGTGGAGGGTGAGTGTGTCCTCTGGCCAACCATGTCGACTGTGGGGTTTTTGCCACATCACCCTTTCTTTCGGGATTAACTTCTTTGGGGCAACAACTCCACCACTTCACACCTTAACTCCATCGTATCTCGCTTTTTCGTGTCCTCAGCGAATTTCTGGGTTGTCGGCCCATTGTGGTCTGTTCACACATTTTCAATTGCCGCCCTGCATTGATGAAAAGGCCAATCCAAGTGATGAGAGAACCCAAGTGATCTAGATGTGTGGGGGTCTTGGGGTTCAAATGAGGGGAAAAAGTTCTTTTCCGACCATGATCCTACCCAGTCAGTCCGTGGATGGCAGTCGACTTGGTTCTATCAAGAAGGACCAGCCGACGCCAGGCGCCGACCGACTCCCTCCTTTTTCCATGGACCGAGTGAGCAAGCCTTCCTCTTTTAAGGTGATCCCGAAAGATAAGGCGCAGGTTAAGGTGTTAGTCGAACGTGTAGTCCACATTATCTGTGACGGGGTGACCGGCATGGATCACTTGGAGGTCTTCCTCCCACGACGCATCCAGCCGCTTCAATATCGCGACCATCCGATGTGGATGTATTCGCAATCAAGACACCACCGATCCACCCGTGAGGAGGTCGAGGATGCCACGCCGAGGGGTGGATGATTGCCATCACAGGAACAAGGATAACCCCGAGGAGCCGTGAGGATCCTCCACCACCACCATACAAGCAGACAAGGTCCAATCTCGTATCTTTGACCGTGATCCCGCTTTCTCCATCCTGTTTGCTTAAAATCAGTCGACTGACTTTTGTCTTGTTTGTTGTCTTCTAGGCCACTACTGAGATGTACTCGATGCCCAATGGGGCGCAAGAGCAGGTCGAGGAGGAGGAGGGGAGCGGAGGTGAAAGTCAGGAGGAGTGGCAATCTGATGGTGAGGAGGATGAAGAAGACGATGGCTCTGGTGAAGAGGAAGAGGAGGAAGAAGTCGACCCTCCTCGCATGGAAAGGCGATCCAAGCTCACCCATGACCCCGCCACGAAGCGAGGCAAGGCATCTATCACTTCTGGCAGTTTGATTTAAACGCCTCTGGACGACTCTCTCCGGGCGCCGATCGAAAAGCTACCAAGCAACCCCGAGCGACGCCATATCAAAGGCGTATGAAGGCCCTGCCCAAGATGAGGATGGCCATTCCCACCATTTCCGGATAACAACAGAACTTGTGTTTTCTTGTTTAGCATGGACATACTCTTGGTTGACTCGTTGGCTAACTGACTGATTTCTGAAATCTGTAGTGCTGCTACCTCCGAGACCTCAGCCAGGAATGAAAACCAGGAAATGGAAGATGCAGTCACCTCTAACCTTGGTATGATCTCTGTAGTTTCGCTTTTGGTCGATTGGATTTTCATCTTTAACTTTGATCTTTCCTCGATTCCCCACATCATGTCATCAACTCTCCCCGATGATGACGACGAGGCGCTACCGAGGCCGAGGAGGAATAAAAGGCGTACATGGCTGGCAAGACCTGGCCAGTTACATCAAGACCGAGACTCGTTTAGGAGGGTGGCAACATCACGGATTCTTTTGTGTCCTTCGTCGTGCTATTGACGAAAGTGCTCGCCCTTCGTCCGACCGTCGATCCGCTTTTCGCCACACACCACGCCCCAGAGGACCAAGCGGTGTTACTAAGGAGGCGATACGCTGTGTAGGGATCATGATGGAGCGTGAAGGCGATCCGGATGCCAGCCAAGCTGCTTATGATGCAAGCTCAGCTCTTCACAAAGAACGCCCAAAGAAGTTGGTCACCGCTTGTTCGTTAGGATATGGTATCCAAAACTCTTTCTTCTCAAGATCTTCATATCTGTACACCCACTAGGTGTGTCGATTGAAGTTTTGGATTGGTGGGGGCATGCTGAGTGCACCCACTGGGTGTAGTCCCTGAGACTATGGTGGATCGCGCGCAATGACTCGTAGTCTTTATACTTTGAATTTCTTTTCAACTTCTCCACTCGGGTTCGGTCGAATGGAATTCGAACCAGCGGGCACACCGAGTGCACCCACCGGGTGTAGTCCCCAGACCATTGTCGATCGCCGGGCATTGACTAAGGTTTGAAGAACCTGTTTTTTTTAATATCGTGGTTGACTGCTGGCTGTTAGCTGTGGTGTAGGATCAGAACTTTTTTGTCGCTTTCGTCGATCGTCGGATCGAAGTCAAGAGAACCTGGGGGCACGCTTGAGTGCACCCACTAGGTGTAGTCCCCGAGACCATCGCTGAATATTTTGATTCGGTCAGAGTCTTAGAAATGCTAAGATTTTTCTCTTAGTCACCGGAAGTAACCTATCTTTGATGTCCTGTCGATTGATCCTTCACAGTAAATCTTATGAAGCTTGTGGCTCGTTACACCGAATTGCAAAACAAACATATCCAGCTCGACTACTTTGAAGCTTGTTCAGAGAACTTTCGTATACGGAAGGATGAAGCAAAAGGTATGTTTGGTGAGAATCTTGACGACTGTCTTTGTCTTTCTGTCCATTTCTAATTCTGATCTCATTGTCACTCTGCAGATAAACTAAAGGAGGCTCTGAAGAAGAAGGACCATGAACTCACCAAGGCACAGAAGGCTTCTTTGGACAAAACGAAGCTTGCAGAAGAAAAACTGGCTTCAGTCGGCAAACTTGAAGAGGAGAACGCCAATCTGAAAGCTTCTCTCGACGCGGCCAACAAGGAGGTCAGCCGACTGAAGAATGACAAGATAGCTCTAAGTGATAAGGCTAGCGAACTGGCGGAGAAGAAGAACGATCTGGAGGTTTATCTGGGAACCCGGCTCGCCCAGAAGTTATTCATCATGATTGAAGGTAATCTCTTCTATTCGACTTGATTTGTTATCGCTTACTCGCTCAGGAACTGCTGACTTAATCTCAATTGTGTTTAAAGAATTTCGCTGTAACTTTGAGGAGGAGACCATGAGAGGAGACAAGCTTGGACCCCAACAACTCTCCCCGTGAAGGATGAAGCTACTATGAACGTGTTCGACCGAGTCTCGTGGTTAACGTGTGGGTGACTACCTCGCCCGACCAAGGTTGCGGTGTCACGGATCGCATTACCTACACTCGCCAAGAGAGACGCTCGAATGACCTCGAAGTCTTTAATGGCTCGACCGAATGATGTTCCGTGTCGAGTGCAGAATGGAAGAAATCTTCCGCCAGTGTGGTGCCGATGTCGCTCATTCCTCGGTACGTGTTCATCGAAGGATGCGCGAGAAGACAAGCTGGTGTCCATCAAGGTGGCCAATACCAAGAAGCATGACTTCCAATCTTTCATGGAGACCTTCATTGTCCGCCACTGGATTGCCGACGGAATCCACCGACCAGCTTTGTCGCGCCTCCAAATCTCCCCCTCCACCGAGGAGTAAAAACTTCGCTTCGCCTTAAATTTGCCTTTTGAATGCCGAGTGGTTTTGTAACCGAGAACTTTTACAGTGCTTGACGCGAAAGCACTTTCGAATCTATAGGACGTTATCTGAACTTGGCTTATCGTTGAATTATGCTTGCACTCACCTTCGAGCTAACTTTGTCTTTCACTCGGAATATACTTTAATGCTTGAGACGCAGCTCTGAGGTGGAAAGTCCAATGACCAAGCACTTCGCCATCCTTGCAGAGCACATGTTGTATTTGTATGAAGCTCAAGGAGAAGGTAGCAATGACCAAGACCTCGCCATCTCTTGCAGAGCGAAATGGATTAAGTACTTAGGCGTAGCATCGATCAGAGTTAAGCCCCCGAAAGGGAGGGTTGCTTCCACTCAAGAGGATTTTCGATACTTAGGCAAGCATCGATCATAGTTAAGCCCCCGAGTGGGAGGGTTGCTTCCACTGAGCAGGATTTTCAGACACTTAGGTGAGTACCGGATCTGCAGTTAAGCCCCGAAAGGGAGGTTTGCTCTCCACTGCAGGATTTTAGATACTTAGGCGTAGCACTGATCTGTAGCTAAGCCCCGAGTGGGAGGTTTGCTCTCCACTGCAGAGGATTTTCTCACGTAGTCTCCAAAAGAGAAGGCAGCAATGACCTCAAGTGAGATGCGATGTTGTATTTGTGGCGAGCTCTAAGGAGAAGGCAGTAGTCGACCGCACTCGGCCGTCCCTGCAGAGCGACATTGCATATTTTTAGCGAGCTCGAAGGAGAAGGTAGCAATGACCTGCACTCGCTGCCCTGCAGAGCGACATTGTATTTGTGGCATACTGAACCAGAAGGTAGCAATGACCTGCACCTCGCCGCCCTTGCAGAGTGCACATTGTATTAAATACTTAGGTAGCATCGATCAGCAGCTTAAGCCTCCCGAGTGGGAGGCTGGCTCACCACTGTAGGATTTTTAAATACTTAGGCGTAGTACTTGACCAGTTAAGCCTCCCGAGTGGGAGGCTAGCTCACCACTGTGAGGATTTTTAAATACTTAGGCGTAGTACTTGACTCAAGTTAAGCCCCTAATGGGAGGGTTGCTTCATCTGCAGGATTTTAGATACTTAGGCGTAGTATTGACGCAGCAGTTAAGCCTCGGAGTGGGAGGTTTGCTCTCCACTGTAGGATTTTTTAAACTTAGGTGAAACGGATTCATATTAGAAGCCCCGAGTGGGAGGCCGCTCACCACTTGGAGGATTTTAAACACTTAGGCTAGTACTTGACTGCTAGCTTGAAGCCCCCGAGTGGGAGGTTTGCTCCACTCGGTAGGATTTTTTTAAACTTAGGCTAAACTGATTCTAGCTAAGCCCCGAGTGCAGGCTGGCTCACCACCGGTAGGGATTTTTTTTACAAACTTAGGCTAAACGGATTCGCACTCTAAGCCACCCATCGGGGATTTCTCACGTAAACAAAAGTAACAACAATCATCGGGAAAATTATAACACTCTTGTCTTTGAAAACAAACTACATAAGTACTTTATTACATCTCATCCGAAAGGAATACTTAAGTATAAAGGTGGAGCAGCTCCGCTGCCAAGTTCGTGGCTCGTCAATCAAGCGATCGACATTGTAAAGATGGTACGCCCATTGTGGAGGCCTTTGGTGATGATGAAGGACCTTCCCAAGTAGGAGCAAGTTTGTGTGGCTTCGCTGATCCACTCCGGAGAACCAAATCTCCTTCTTGGAAGGCTCGACTCTTCACGCTTCGCATGGAATCGACACAAGTCTTGCTGATAGATAGTCGATCAAATCATGGCCATCTCTCTCTTCTTCTAGAAGGTCGATCGATCTTTCGGGCTTGTTCGCTTCATCTTCAGTAGAGTAGATTCCTGGGGTGCACAGAAGCAGGTCACTGGCAGAACTCGCTCAGCCCATAGACTGTGAAGAATGAAGTTCGCCAATGACCGATTAGGAGTGGTCCTCAATCCCCAAAGAACTCGATGGAAGTTCGTCAACCCACGCCTCCCGCAGCATGCTTGAGATCACGATCAACCGGGGTTTCAGTCCTTGAGAATTAGACCATTTGCTCGCTCCGCTTGTCCATTCGATTGGGGTGAGCGATCAAGCGTAGTCGACTGCGTGCCTTGAGAGGCTAAAAGGCTCAATTCATCGGAATCAAGTTTGACCCATTATCGCGATGATGTTGTGAACTCCATATCTGAATATCAACTCTCCTCGATGAAGCCGATGGCAGTGCCGCATCAAGATTCTTGATAGGCTTAGCTTCAATCCACTTAGTGAACTTGTCGACTACCACCAAGACATGGGTGAAGCCGCCTCGCCAGCTCTCTGGTCCAACCATATCCAATCCCCACACAAATAAGGGCCGCATAAGTGGAATGGTCTTCAAGGCTGAGGCGGGTTTGTGTGACATATTGAATAAAAATCGACATCCTTCACACTTGTCGACTATCTCCTTCGCCATCTCATTTGCTCTTGGCCAAGAAAAATCCGCCGGTATGCTTTTTAGCCACAATGGTCCGAGAGGACGATGATGACCATTGGTCCTCGAGTGGATATCACAAGAATTATCTGACCTTCTTCTCGTGTTATACATTTCACTAACCAACAAGGCTTTGTATAACTGCCCTTTATCACAAGAAGGCCTTGGATCGACGGACGATCCGCTGAGCCTCTTCTTCATTCTCTCGGGAGCTTTTTCCTTAGGATATACGTGATGTATGGCACTGGCCAAACCGGGAGTGATGACCAAAACTTCCATGATTAGGTCGACCACAATCGACCTCAACTTCACGGATTCAGAACACTTTTGGTCATGGGCTTCTTCGGTGAAAGGATCCTCTTGAACCGATGGTGTGTGGATGTTCTCTAAAACACATTGCTGCTAATCCGCGACGGCACCATCCGGCCGCCGCCAATGCCTCGATCACCTCCTCCTCAGTAGCGGGTGGGGCTCGGGTGCAAAGAACCCACGTGTCAAGGCGCCAAGGGGCTTCTCTTGAACCTATTTTGCCAAATCATCACCGCTGATTTTTTCAAGAGGGGTATAAGGATGAAGCTCTAACCCTCTAATCTCTTCTCTAGCTTTCACTGCATTGCAGTAACCAAATCATGGCGGACTTCCGACGCCCCACTCCTTCATCACCGATTTACCACTCAACCGAGTCATTATAGACCATGAGGCGATTTGACGCCAATGAAATGGCCATACGCAACCCATACAAAAGTGCTTCAGATTCGCTTGCTATTGAGGAATCAAAGTGGATCTAGAGCACATATCCGAGCTTATCTCCTCGGGGAAACCAGCACTACCCAAGCAATCGAACCATTCAAAGATTAGAACCATCAAAGAACATGGTCCAAAGGTTCGAGTGAACTTGAGTCAAGAGTTGCCGATCAACCCACTCGGCTATGAAGTCTGCTATTGCTTGGGAATTGATGGCTTTTGCCTCAAACTTGATATCCAAGGGAAGGAGTTCAATCGCTTATTTTGCCAATCTCACCGCCAGCATCTCACTAGTAAAATCTCTCACAATGGAGCGTCACCGACGACTGTAATGGAATGGTCAGAGAAGTAGTGAGCAACCTTCTTCGTGGTCATATAGATCCCGTATACAAGCTTCTGATAATGAGGATATCTTTGCTTTGATGGGGTCAAAACTTCAGAAAGATAATATACTGGGCGCTGAACTTTAAAGGCTTTTCCTTCTTTTTCCCGCTCGACCGTAAGTACTGTTGTCGGTGTCAAAACCGGCGGATCTCGGGTAGGGGGTCCCGAACTGTGCATCTAGGCGGATGGTAACAGGAGACAAGGGAGACGATGT
The DNA here is from genome assembly GCA_021437245.1 of Aegilops speltoides. Taxonomy (NCBI): domain Eukaryota; kingdom Viridiplantae; phylum Streptophyta; class Magnoliopsida; order Poales; family Poaceae; genus Aegilops; species Aegilops speltoides. The sequence goes on from JAHHZJ010003673.1 coordinate 112,054, forward strand.
TTTTACCCAAGTTCGGGCCCTCTTGACCGAGGTAAAACCCTACTCCTGCTTGATTGATATTGATGATATGGGTAGTACAAGAGTGGATCTACCACGAGATCAAGGAGGCTAAACCCTAGAAGCTAGCCTATGTTATGATTGTTGTATCGGTTGTTCGTCTCTACGGATTAAAGCCCTCCGGCTTATATAAACACCGGAGAGGGCTAGGGTTACACAGTAGTCGGTTACAATGGTAGGAGATCTACATATCCAGATCGCCAAGCTTGCCTTCCACGCCAAGGAAAGTCCCATCCCACATCGGACGGAGTCTTCAATCTTGTATCTTCATAGTCTTGGAGTCCTACTGACGATGATAGCTCGGGCTTGTCCGGACACCCCTAGTCCAGACTCCTCAAGAGTCTCCCTAACCAAAGCTTCAATGAATATAAGTCCAAATAAGGCGATAGTCTTTTGGCGTCATAAGGCGGGTTCTCCTTAAGTTCCATGTACCGCCGAACAAAGGTTTGGCTTCCTTATCAATGTTATGCTTGGCTTCCACGCCTAATAATGGCTATCTTTCACGTGCCGCATTTAATGCGAAAAGCCAGGTATCTTTTATGTTTTACCCCTAGTCAGTGCAAATAATCTGCCTATAAGAGAGGCAAGAATCCAGATCCAAATCACACCATCTTCCTTTTCATGTAGTACTCATCGGAGCGCTCCGACCAAAAATCCATTCCATCATGGACTGCTGACGCGCCCTCCTCAAGGCCCCAGCCCTCCGCCAGAGATCATGCGAGATGTTCTGTCTCCCGACAAATGAGCTGGTGACGCCTCCAAGCGAGGGATATCTCCTCCGCCTTCATGGTTCCGGCTCGAGCGGCTGGCCACCTACCAAGGTGGAAGCAAGTGAGGCTACCCTAAGTCCCAACAAAGGGGAGCTGGTATGCTTTGGCCCCTATCCGATAAGGGGCTTGATTTCTATACATCCGCAGGATATCCTCGGATTATTAGGATGATAGACTACTCATATCAATAAGGAATTCTTCTTTCCCGGATCCCATTCTAATGTAACTCCAAAGTTAAGCGTGCTCAGCTTGGAGTAGTTTCTGTGGATGGGTGACCAATCGAAGTTATTCTTGCGCGCATGAGTGAGGACAAAGTGCGCAGAAAAGACTAGTATTGACTCTGGGGGCCACCTAGATCCCGCCAGAGTAACGACCACCGGCGGTGTGTCCGGGCGCTATAAGTTGGTATCGAGCCGACCACTTGCTACACGGATGGTTGCGACAAAAGGTCATGTTGTTCATGACGCTAGGACCAGTCAGGCAATACACGGCATGGCACATGTACCGGATCGATGCACATACTACAGTTAAGAGGGAACGTTTCGTGGTCTCGACGAGGACGCCGGTTCCTCCGAAAGTGTGGGTGTATGTGATATCCTCGATTATTAGGGATGATAGACTACTCATATCAATAAGGAATTCCTTCTTTTCCGGGATCCCATTCGACGTAACCCAAAGTTAAGCGTGCCAGCAGCTTGGAGTAGTTTCAGGATGGGTGACCGACCGAAGTTGCTCCCGGTGCGCATGAGTGAGGACAAAGTGCGCAGAAAAGACTAGTATTGATCTGTCAGGCTGCCTAGATCCCGCCAGAGTAACGTACCACCGGGGTGTGTCCGGGCGCTATAACTGCTCCTCTCATGGGCCTCGGAGTTCTACGGACTCCAGCTCCATCACCTCATGCCCGCCTCTATCCCCGCATATCGCTGGGTTACGTAGCTCTTTGCGAGCTATTTCAGCGCCGAGCCCCAGCTTTATACCGTGGAAGAGGTTGTTTCGCTTTGTACCCCCCTCCTCTCACGAGGGGTCCATATAGTCAAGTGGGCGGCGCCAGATATGGCATCGCCGGGACCGGATAGCCATCCGAACCCTAAGAAGGCGTCCAAGACCGCCTTCGAATGGTTTTACATAGAACGCTTCGCCGCCAACCTGCTCGATCGGCTCCCGGAGTTCAGAATGCTCCTCCAAGAACGCCTTAGTTGGCGCCCACGAGCCCCTAACCGAGGAAGACAAGAGCGCCCATTATTTGATGGGCCGGATAAGGTTATCGCCCATTCCGGTTGACCATGATTGAGTCATGGCAACATGCATTATGCGGGGGTGCAGCCGCTGCAATACAGGGCCATCCTATGGGATTTCAACGGGAGGACGATGCACCATTATGGCCGCAAAGGGCCGGGTTCGCTCAAGACTCGCTAAGATCATGTCCGCCAGTATAAGGGGAGAAGGAGGATTTCTCCATACAAACCCGCTGAATGGGTTCTCCATGAATAATCTCCGGGCCTGGGTGTTTAACACTGTAGCCCGACCCATTCTTTCAAGTTTAAGTCTCATATTATGTTTTCGACGCAGGAGCTGCGCCGGGCTGGTGGAGGGCATGTTTAGTCCAGCTCGCAACCCGAGGATCCAGAGAGATCTGTGATCCGCCTCCAAGAGGACCCGACATAAAGGTGGAGCTAATCGACGGGTGTTCCACCAGCTCAACATAGATAATGCTTTAGTCGCCATTACGGTTGACTATCCCGACTATATCCGCTTTCAGTGATTGTGACCAAGTCCCAACACCATTATTTCTTCCTCGCCATTTCTCAATTCCCCATGTATGATGGTGTTCTCGCAGAAGCGCCTTTCAAGGCGGAAGCCGAGCTCACAAGCGGTCACTAACAAGGGCCATCCCGACCAAGAGGGCGGAAGAGGAGCGCGCTGGATTGAAACGTCAGCGCAAAGGTATAGCCCACGGTTTGTCATTTGGAGCAACGCCCTTAGGAAGCGCTTGAGTGCTCAAGTGACTTTTTAGAGAAAAGCGCCACGGATCATGGCGCAGGTTGCCAACCCAGCCTCTACCACCAAGCTCCAAGACTGGTTTGGAGGGGGAGGCGAGCGCAGGCGCTGAAGTCGGATACTCCTCCAACGGAGGATGTCGACCGGATCGCCCGCCACCAAGTCTAAGGTGGAGAGCGCCATGAACCACAAAAGCGCCGGACATTTTTCGTGACGTGTTTTCCCCCGAGGCGTTGATGCCTTTAACGCTGGGACGCGCACTCCGTAAGCTGCTCAAGATGGTTTAACCAGAGCCACGGAGCAAAGTATGTAAAAGACATACGGTAAGAGATTTTATTAGTTGTATATGCCAAGAGCCACCGAGACTTAAAGTAGTTATATTAATCGATTTAAGGATCATTTGAAATGCAGGATCTTACAAAGAAGAATACCCAACTGCCTCAGAGCCGCAAGAGTGTAAGGCTCAACTCGAAGGCCGCACTTGTGCCGCAAGAGGAAACAAAGAGACCCCTCCCGTAACACATTATTTTAAAAAGATAAGTGGGTAAGGGCGTATGCCGCAAGTCTAATAATAACATTATTAGGTGCTACGACAAGATCCGACAGTAAGAATCTATCGGGCCAATTAAGGTCCGAGAGAGGCCGACGGGTGCAAGAGAAAGGAACAAGCCCAGATGCCCACGCCCAGCTTGGAGAAGAGCTGAAAGGTGTTCGGGCCGAGCTGCCCGGGTCTGCTATGAGGAGAATCGGCGGCTTCGGCTGCTGCACCTATAGTAAGTGCTTGAGTGAACTCTTTGAAAAGAAGAGTTCGCGAGGAAGTCAATTGACAAAATATGTCCGTAGGTATACTCACAGTCGCCTCATGGAGGAGATGCCCGACAACGGGTGATCAACTTCGAGTTGCAAGGTAACTGCCGAATGAGTTCGGGCAGTAATGAGTGTCGCCGCCTGCTTTATGGCCGCCCTCTCCCCGCCTCGAGGGCCTTTGGGAGCTTATGGAGAAGCTTCTCAGTGAGGCGGCAAATGCTTGCTTATGGAAGATTTCGCCTGCCGCCAAGGTTCCGTGGAGGCCTCGGGCCATGGTGAAGACGCTGCACAAGAAGGCGAGATCCCAACCACATGTACGAGGTCGACTCGTGGGGTCGGCGGAAGGAGATCCCTGTGAGTTTAGTATACTGCCAAGCAGAGTTGGCCGCTAGATTTTCCCAACGGACTATAAATTAGACAGCCTCGTTAGACGGATTGAGGAGGAATACAACAATGATTTGACAATGTATTTTAAAATGACATGTGAAATGCCTTCTAGCCGGATTGTAGATCGCTTGTCTTTGCTGACCTTTTCGCTTCAACCTCGGACCCTAGAGTCCTGAGTGTGTCCGAATACCTTCACGTTAAGAAACAATCGGGGCATGCATGGAGACCAAAGTAGGGTCATTAGTGCTTTATCGCATAAGTGCCCAACTAGTTATGTTATATTACATGGTTAGTAAGAAACATCTTCCAGGAGAATAGTTCTGCTATGGTTCCTTTCCTCGACGATACCCTAAAGTGCATGTCCGGTTCTAAAAGAGCAGAAAAACATCTTGGGGCGATAAATAAGTAGGTAAAAAATCATCTTTCAAGTCACCGAATCAATATTCCCCTAAGAACGCTTTTCTGCTTCACCCACCGAGGTACACATCCGGGTCAATTCGGCAGTAATAATCGCAGAGGTGCTCCTTTACCTCCTAGCCTAACAATCGGAACGAGGGTAAGCATGTGAGCCAGCAACCCAGCTTGGCCAAAACTTAAGTCATATCGATGCATATAATGGTGAATAAAAGGTACATGTGGAAGCTTGATGACATGTGCTGGGCATGAAGCCCTTATAATTAAGCTTCCGCAAAGAAGCCCTCAGGTATAACGAGTCGTGATGGCACATCAAGTGTAAAAGTAACAATGCGCAAGTAGGCCTTTAAGGGCTTTTTAGAAAAGGGTTGAGAGAAGAAAGAGAAACAAAAGAGGCTGAAGTATAAAAATTTGATCGGGAAGGGATTAACTCTTAGTCCGCGCCAGGCATAGAATCGCTG
>JAHHZJ010003674.1:0-23521 GCA_021437245.1 Aegilops speltoides
CACTAGGATCTCCGTGATTTGGATCACGCATTTCGACTTTTAACCCCGTTCTTGAACTCTTCCGCAGCGATCTACAAGGGTATGTAGATGCATTCTCCTTCCCTCGTTGTGGTTTCCCATAGATAGATCTTGGTGATCGGGGAAAATTTTGAATTTCGCTACGTTCCCCAATAGTGGTATCGAGCCGGTTTATTAGTAGATTCTTTGCACAGTAGAACACAAATTAGTTGTGGGCATTGATGTTGTTCAATATGCTTACCATTACTAGTCCAATCTTGATTGGGCATCGGGATGAAGCGGCTGAAGGAAATATGCCCTAGAGGCAATAATAAAGTTATTATTTATTTCCTCGTATCATGATAAATGTTTATTATTCATGCTAGAATTGTATTAACTGGAAACATAATACATGTGTGAATATATAGACAAGCAGAGTGTCACTAGTATGCCTCTACTTGACTAGCTTGTTAATCAAAGATGGTTATGTTTCCTAACCATGAACAAGGAGTTGTTATTTGATTAACAAGGTCACATCATTAGTTGAATGATCTGATTGACATGACCCATTCCGTTAGCTTAGCACACATCGTTAGTATGTTGCTATTGCTTCCCGACTTATACATGTTCCTATGACTATGAGATTATGCAACTCCGTTTACGGAGGAACACTTTGTGTGCTACCAAAGCGTCTAGCGTAATGGGTGATTATAAAGGTGCTCTCTGGTGTCTCGAAGGTACTTGTTGAGTTAGGCGTATTTGAGATTAGGATTTGTCACTCCGAATGTGGAGAGGTATCTCTGAGCCTCTCGGTAATACACATCACTTAAGCCTTGAAAGCATTTCAACTAATGAGTTAGTTGTGAGATGATGTATTACGGACGAGTAAAGAGACTTGCTGATAGCAGATTGAACTAGGTATTGATACCGACGATCGAATCTCGGCAACTAACACACCGATGACAAAGGAACAACGTATGTTGTTGTGCGGTTTGACCGATAAAGATCTTCGTAGAATATGTAGGAACCAATATGGGCATTCAGGTCCGCTATTGGTTATTGACGGAGACATGTCTCGGTCATGTCTACATTGTTCTCGAACCGTAGAGGTCCCTTACGCTAAGGTTTCGATGCAGTTATATTATGAGTTTATGTATTTTGATGTACGAAGGTTGTTTGGAGTCCGGATATGATCACGGACATGACGAGAGTCTCAAAATGGTCGAGACATAAAGATTGATATATTGGACGGATATATTTGGACCTTGGAAAGGTTCGGAGAAGTTTGGAGCTCAGGAGGTTACGGAACCCCGGGAGGTATATGGGCTTTATTGGGCCCATGTAGGAGGAAGAGAAGGAGCAAGGGAGGGGGCGCGCCCCAAGCCCAATCCGTGGGAGGGGCGGCCCCTTTCCTTCTCCTTCCCTCTCCTTCCTACTACTAGTACTACTTCCTAATACTAGTACTCCTTCCTTCCCTCCAAATAAGATAAGAAAGAGAGAGAAACCTACTTGGAGTAGGTTTCCCCTCTATGGCGCCCTAGGCCGGCCACCTCCTCCCTCCTCCTTTATATACGGGGGTAGGGGGCACCCTAGACACACAAGTTGATCATTGATCGTTCCTTAGCGTGTGCGTGCCCCTCCACGATATTACACCTCGATCATATTGTAGCGGTGCTTAGGCGAAGCCTCGCGAAGAGAACATCAAGATCGTCCTGCGCACGTCGTCTGCGGAACTCCCCTGGAGCCTCTCTGGATTGGAGATCGAGGTGCGTCATTGAGCTGTCTGGCGTGTCAAGAACTCGGAGGTGCGATAGCGGTGCTTGGATCGGTCGGACCGGGAGGGCGTCGACTACTTCCTCTATGCTGCATCAGCGCTTCGCTTGGTCTACGAGGATGCGTAGACAACACTCTCCCTCTGCTATGCATCACCATGATCTTGCGTGTGCGTAGGAAAATTTTGAAATTACTCGTTCCCCAACATGGCATCCGAGCCTAGGTTTTATGGTTTGATGTTATATGCACGAGTAGAACACAAGTGAGTTGTGGGCGATATAAGTCATCTGCTTACCAGCATGTCATACTTTGGTTGGTATTGTTGGATGAAGCGGTGCGGGAGGCTGAGCCGCGGACACCTATGGGACCGGAGCCCCTTGTGCGTCGATCGAGGGGAGGGAGCACGGAGAGCGGATCGTGGCGACGCGGCAGTCTTTACCGGTTCGGGCGCGATGGACGCTAAAACCCTACTCCTGCCTTGGTTTGTATTGAGCTCGGGAGCTTGAAGAGCTCTGATGGCTACACCGGCGAGAGTTGTCAAGGTTTCGATCGAGCGAACCAGAACTCTGAACCCCTCACGTTGTGCATGGGCCTCCTTTTATAGTGCAAGGGTCACCGGCGGTGTCAGCGTAGGAGAAAGGGTAAAACGTAAAGAGGTGGTAGTTGGAATAGTGCGAGAACAGTGAAGCTACGGTCGTGAGCGTGGTTGCTACCTACTTTGTGATGGGGACAAGGGCATTTAATGCCCGTCGCCGTCGACCCAAAAGCTCCGCCCTTGTTCTCCGTCTGCCAGGCGATGGATCCACCGTGAAGTGCCACCGTGTCCCCGGGCTGCCACCATCCGCCCGCGTCCACAGAAAGGCCCAGGGGGTGGGGATGGCTAGGCGGGAACACCTGGCCAATTCCCGCAAGCACCTTGGGTCTTTTGGGGCCGGGGCTTGCGGGCTCTATAACGGCTTCCGGGCCCTTGCGGGATTGGCCCCGGGTGTCTTCTATGATGTAATCTTCTAGTCTTCTGGCGAGCTCCTCTTGCGGGGCCTTGCGTAGTGATGTAACCTTGAGCACAGGCGGCCTTCCGGCAAGCTCCCTTGGGGTCTCAATCTTCTGTCTTGTATACTTTGTCTTTGAATGGCTTGACATGGGCGGAAAGGTTTTTGGCGAGCCGTGGTAAACCCCTGAGGCTCAAGCCCTGCACAAGTTAAGTCTTGGTACCCCTACCTTATTGCCAGCAGGAGCCCACTGGGCCACCAGTGCGGCGTTGGGGCCAGGCCCAAAAGCGTCCAGGCACCTTGGACCGGCCGAATCCCCCATCCCCGCATCCCGTGGCCCGCGTGCCCGGGCGTCGTGGGATGGGGCGTGCCCGTTCTTTTTGGGAAAAGCGCCCCCCCCATAAAAGCGGAAAAGGAGGCGGTTCCCTCCTTCGCTTTCATTGCATCTTTCCTCCTCGAGAGATCCCCTTTCGCTCCGCCTCCAAACCTCCACCGCCCCTTTGCATCTCCGCGCCGTCGGGCTCTTAAATCCCCTTCCTCGCCGCCTCCCCATGGCCCGAAAGGGGAAGGGAAGGCGGAAAAGACCAGAAGGAGAAATCTGAGTGGGTGGCTTCCTCGCTGGAGCGGAACATTCTTCTCGCCGGCTCGCTGGGAACTTGGAACAAATATTACCTTACGGGCCAAGAAGAAATCCATCCTCGGACGGAGCTTATCCCTTGCCAGGCAACTATCCGGGGGTACTTCTTCTTAGCTTTCTTTCATTGGCCTTTGCCCCCTTTTCGATTTCTTCTGCGATATCATGCACAATCGGCTTACCTTCTTGACTTCACCCCACGCCATCCTCACAATGGCGGTTTTTACTGTCGAAAACTTCATTGAATACACCCAAGCGTGGCGCTGTTTGTTTCTTACTCCTAAATGAGGCGGCACCCCTCTCGGAGAATTTCTTGGGTTTAAATGCGAACAAGAGGAGGAGTACTTGCCGGGGAGCTCCGGACAAGTGGGAGGGTAAGCGTCTTGAGACTGGTGCTTGATTCGTTGAGGCCTTGACAACCTTCACCTTGCCGCGCTAGCGCATATCGTCTTGTGGCGAAGGCCGGAAGCGACTGGATTCGAGACGGCGTCAAGCTCAACATCGCTCTCATCCGGATTCTTCGTCTTGAATGGCACAAAGCTGTCCGTTGCTGAAGGTGAGGCACAGACTTCCCTCCGCTTGTACTTGCTCGCCCCTCTCCAAAGACAGGAGAAAAGGCCGGCACAGGGAGTATGGCAGCGCAGGAGATATAATGAGCTTGCGCCCGGGCTAAACTTCAACTTCACAGCCTTTGCTGGTGAGGGATGGTCAGGAACTCTTTAAATGACCCGGCCCATCAGTGAATTCGAGACCTCCCGAAGTGGTGCCCCTACTGTACAAGCACTTCCAGGATAATCTTTGCATGCATGATGCCAGCGTGTGATTACGCCGCGGCGTGGACGCTACGTGATTCGCCCGATCCATCGAGACATCCTCAGCTTCTTCGACAACCTTGTGCAGGTTGGCGAAGAACAAGGGATAACATCAAAGAAACATCTGGCGGGACACTACGACCAAGAGCTTGCATACATAGCTACCGGGCTGAAGAGAAACGCTTACGCAGCCGGCGGGGATTTTGAATACTGCCCGAGGAGGCGAGAAGGCGCGGAAGTGTCCTGTAGCGGAGGCGGAGATCCTGCAGATCTCTGCGGCTTCCTCAGAGCTCTTCGCCAGGGTCCCTCTCGAGGCTCACAGGATCCCGGAATCGCGGTAAAGGCAGCGGCAAAGTAATGCGGCTATGCCGGAGGGACGGAGGCGCGCAGGTAGTAGGCGCGGAGGCGGGCGCCAAAGGAAAGGTATGGCGCAGAGGCGGCTGGGTCAGCAGACCAGCCGGGGAGGAGGAGGAGGAGGGGCAGCGAGGCCGCCGAGGAGCAGCGAGTCCTGGGACCTTCTGCCAAGCGACCTCTCCTCATCGTGGAGACCTCCCGGCCAGGCAAGCCTAGGCGTTCTCCAGCGCGCCTCCGCAAGGCAGGCGGCAGGCCAGCGGCGCGAGCCCCCGGCAACAACCAGCTCGCCCAGGCGCAAAGTAAAGCTTCCGGGGAAGCCAAGCTACTGGCCGAGGCGACAGGCGCACCCGCCCTGGCAGCAGGAAGCGGCGCGCAGCCACAGCGAGGCGCCCGCAGAGGCGGCGCATGAGACGAGGTCTTCTCGGGAGGCGAGGCAGCGGCTCGCCCGCTCCCGGGCCCCGGCTGCCCAGGGAGAGCTGGGTCTTCGCAGCCCCAGTCGGGGACCGCCAAGCGCCAGAGGAGTCTCCGCCTCCGCTCCTACATGTGAGCCCAGCGCCCGGTGGATGTAACTGTCTCCGCCTTGAAGCGAAAACGATGAGGAGGAAGGAGTAAGCATTGAGATCTTATGTCTTCTCAAATTTCGCCTTGACTATTGCTTTGAAGCTAATCTTGTTTCTTCTACGTTGATTTCAGGACCTTGACTCAGCCCGCGTGAAGAAGGCCAAAGTGCCCGTAATTAATCGCCGAATGACTTCGTCTGCCCTGGTGACAAGGGCGTCTTGAGCCAAGCTTGCGGACAGCCCTTTCAGGAGCAGAGCCAAGCCCAACCCAGTAAGAAATCTGGTTACTACGCCCTACTTTCATGCAGGCGTGTTTGAAATTTTGGTCTTGTACTAATGCCTTGATGTTTTGTCTTGACTTGGGCGATGGTGTAGACCCACGTTGACGAGGAAGCGTCCGGAAGCCGCCCCGAGGAGCCGCAGGCGCCCGTCCCGCCAAGGCTGAACTCCCGGCAAGGAGAGCACTCCGCCAAGGCGGAGTACTCACGTGAGCGAGCAGCCAGCGGTGAGCAGCCCTCCACTCAAGCGGAAACTCCCGGCGAGGAGCCCATGGCCAGCGGTTAAGCCATGGGTAGGTTCACGCAACTTGTCTTCTTGGCGTACCGTCTCTTTTGGATATTTGCTAGAACTTCTTTTTGCTTTTCTTCTTCTTCTAGATCCTCCTCCCCGAGCAGATGGAGAGCGGAAGTACGTCATTATTGAGGAGGAAAGCGCAGCAGACAGCCCTTCTGCCCCAGCCGCCGGAACACAGCGGAAGCCAGCCAAGCCATTGAGGAGACCGCTCGGCTCTGGGCCCGTGTGTGCGAAGGAAGCGGTGACCGCGCGCCCGGCCGGGAGGCGGGAGGGCATCAAAGATCTGCGCGATCGTCGCCGACCCTTCCGCTGAGAGAAGAGCGATCCAGCTACTGCTTGAAGCCCCCCTGGCGTCTTCATCCAGTCTGGAATGGGGCTCTTAAATTCCCATGAGGCTCCAGCAGATGTGGAGGCCTTTGATGGGAGGTCCTGCGCCTCCACAGGCTTGAAAGATCGTCGAGGGCCGTGGGAGGCGTGCAGGCTGAGGAGAAGAAGCTGCTTCACCGGCTCACAGCCCCTTTACGGGCGGCGAGGCGCTTCGCTTCAGGAAGCCCTAAATCACCAAAGCAGCGAACAGATGGAAGCGTCTGGCGGAGACTCAGTACGCCGACTAGGCTGCTCGCGAGTGGCGGAGGCGCAAGCGACTTCGCCGGGAGTATGAAAAGAGTGGTTCTTTGGAGAAGGCGAGGCGAAAGAAGCGGCGGACTTCGCCGGGGTGGAGTTGTCCGGCGAAGGAGAACAAATCCGGCGGAAGGTCAACCTCGACTCCCACAGAGAAGACCTTGCGCTCGAGGCGAGCCCTTAGCGGGGGCTGAAGGCCGAAAACCGCGCAGCGGTACTTGGGAGACCGCCAAGGAGGAGCTTGCCGCCAGGTCGCGCCAGCTGGAGGGAGATTGCTGAAAGCGGCGTGGAGAAGATGCCCGGCGCTCAATCGGGCCAGAGAAGAGAAGCCACACCAACTCGGAACTCAGTGTGTCTTTCCAAGAAGAGCGGCAGGTGAAGGCGCCAAGGACTCCATCGAGGATCTTGAGCACCAAATCTCTGCGTTGAGGGACTAAGCTTGGCGCGCCCGGGATCGGAGACCAAGTTGAAGGAGGAGCTCCATGAGGCGGACCTTGAGTGGACAAGCGCCAACAAAGCAATAGAACACTTCAGCCAACCGTCGAGTTATGGATGAGGACTTGGTATCTGTCGTCAGACGCCGACTGAGGAGCTCTTGTGGCGCTAGCTGGAGCATCTCATCTACTCCCGGATCAAATCTCCTCGATTGCCAAACTCAGCCTCTTCTTAGGGGATCGCCTTGCGGCATGCGAATCTCGCGGAAGAAGATCGCGCAGCTTCGCCGAGGAGACTGCTTGTTGTGCCTGCGGGAACCATGGGCGATGTCTTGTGAAGATTGTATCCGTAATCCAGCATAAACCTCAGCAACATTCTTCGAGCTTGCGGCCCGGCCTTGAACATGGAAGCTCTCTGAAGGAAGCAGTGCCCACATCATTGCTAAAGTGAACAAGATCTCGGGGTGGAGGCGACGCGTGAGACTAAGCCTCCTTTATCTTTATCTCTTTTGTTTGCTGCATAGGGTGTTATGAACTCATTAGTCGTCGCGACAAGTTATTCCTCGTAAGATATTATCTTTATTTTGATCAATAGATGCAGTGTTATCTCCTTGTTTCTGATCCTCAACTTTGTATGCTTCAACCCTCACGCTTCTAGGGAACTTGTCGGCAAGGGCCCTTGCATGACCTAGTGCTGAACTCGAAGCGACCCGCTAGCCAAGGTCTTACGGCAAGCAACCTTACATGACTAATGTATAGCGCGCCAACTTATTGCCGGACTGAAAAGCAGAAACAAAAGGCGCGAGACTTGTGCAGCTCACTAAATCGTTGGCGTGCTGAAAACAAGATAAAGGTGCGGCTATCCACGAGTAAGTTCCTCCATTACAGTTTTCCATACAAAGTGTGGTTGTTCAAGGAAGGCAACTTAAAATTTAAAATTTGAACTGCTCAAATTCTGATAACAACTTTAAATGATGCACATGCGTTCTCGGCAAGCTTCTCTTTCTTGAACACGACTTGATTCATCCTCCATTTCCTTCCCCGACAAACTTGTCTTGCGAGAGCGTTCCTACCTTAAGCGAGGAAGAGAAGAAGAGAAACAAGTATATGGCCCTCGGGTGCTATTGCTTACGGATATGTAATGTCGCACAAGAGATGCCAAATAACACATGCAAATAGCGAAAGAAAAGCATGGGAAAAGCAACTAGCGCAAAACCACGAAACTTCTTTGATGCAGAATTCTGCGCTGAAGCTTTGTACAAGGGTTACATGCAACAGCGGCAAAGCTTGTACAAAAGGTGGTTCTTGGGAGGCGGATCCGACAACCAGCGCCTTATGGGTGAAACTTGAAGATGCTCTATGTTCGAGTTGCTCACCGGTAAGCCTTCTTGGGTCTCGGCCAGACAGTGGCTGGGCCTCGTGACTTATCTCACCGATAAAGGCCTTCCCACTTAGCGTCAACTTGTTGGAATTCTTGGCGGACTGAACACGCCCGAAGAACAAAGTCGCCTTCCTCGAGACTCTGGCTTTGACCTTGCGGCTATGGTAGCGGCGCAAGGCTTGCTTTGGTATCGAGCAGCTCGTCTGACAGCACAGAGGCGTCCCTCCTCGGAAGCAATGCATCATCTTGCGTGATTGCTCTTGCTCGAGCTCATCATAGCGAGCACTCGAGGAGATCCGTATCTGAGTTCCGTGAGGAGAGCTGCCTCTGCTCCATAGACTAGAGCAAAAGGTGTACGTAATAGGTGGCTCGATTTGGTGTCGTTCGATTGACCAAAAGCGCTGACGCTCCTCTATCAATTTCTTCCGCACTTGCGCCTTTATCGAAAGTTCTTGTCTTGAGCCCGCGCAGCACTAGCATGATGGCCCTCTCCGCAATGACCGTTGCTCCTCGGGTGAGCAGAGCGAAGCGCAACGAACTTGGCGCCAAGGTCTTGGGCGTCTTGCATGAAGGTGCGACTAGTGAATTGTATTACCGTTGTCGGTGATAATCCTGTTAGGGATCCGAAGCAGCACCAATCGATCTGAAAAGAACTTGACCCGCTGATTGTCGCGTCACCTTTCTCACTGGCTCCGCTTACGGCCACTTTGTGAACTTATCGATTACTTTCGTACAAGTACTCAAAGCCCCAAGCAACAGGAGGGAAGGGCGAGATCTCGAACCCCAGACCCGAGAAGGCGGAGGACGAAAGGATTGTTTGAGAAGCTTAGTGGTGATGAATCTGCTTTGCATGGGCCTTGCGCTTCACACTTGGTTACTAGTGAGATTGCATCTTGGAGGCTTCTTGCCAAAAGAACCCTTGCGGAAAGCTTTCGGCAAGCGCTCTTCTTGCCAATGTGGTGGCCGCATATGCCTCCGTGTATTTCTGCCCAGCAGCTTACGTCCATCTTCACTGGAGATACACTTGATCCGACACCATTGAGCCTTCTATACGGCACAGCAAATTATCCACGAAGTGGTACATACTTATTTGTCTGGTTATCTTCTCTATTTCTTAAGGTTATCGGGAAAGTTCTCAGGTTGCAAAAGCAGACGTCTGCTGCGCTTATGGGAGCAGAGGCTCAATGGCAGGACTAAAAGGCATGAGGGCAGCTGCAGGAATCTCAGCTTCTCTGCAGAACCTCGCTCTGCGGGCTGAAGGTCCCCGGCAAGCTCGCGGGCGAGGCTTGTCGAGAACACTTGCTTTTATGCGGATCAGGATCTCTGGGAGCTATTGTTCCTTAGCGTTAAGTCGTTGATCTTGGGGACCTTGGCGGCGGTCTCGGGGAGACCAGCAAGCAAATAGTCGCGGAGACCAACTTTCTCTTCTTGGACTGCCCAATTGATGGCGTGGCGGACGGTTGAGTCGGCTTGAGCAAGAAGGTCCCAGTTCCCACAGTAACTGCATGAAACTTACACTTTGAAAGGCCATCTACGATTTCATTACGAGCTCTCGGGGCGTGTTCCATCACGCAAACCTTCAAAAGCGCTCCTCAAGCTTCCTCACTTCATCGACATAAGCTTCCATCAAAGGGCTCGATAGCTCTTGTTAACTTGCGGACCACCAACTAAGAATCTCCCGCACAATCAACTTCACGATCCCAAGTTGGCGCAATCCACGAGGCGGTGAGCAAACCTTCATATTCAGCGGTGTTGTTTGTGGCTTGCTCCCTTGGGAAGTGCATCTGGGTAACTTACTTGAGGTGCTCTCCGATTGGCGCTGATAGGTACCACCTTGACACCGCGCCTTGCAGCGAAGGCGCCATCAAAGTACGTTACCCATTCACTTGTTGCTTCTTATGCAGGGTGTACTTGTTTCTTGGACTTCTTCATGGTCCAGGCGTTGGGGTCCACTGCTGCTATAGATTCTGCAAAAGCTCGGCTCTGTATGGTTGAAGTACTTTCAAACTTGGTCCAAGCTCGACAACTCGGTGCCCACTCAGCGATCCTGCACTTTGCTTCCAGGTTGTGCAATATCCTCTTGGTGAAAGCGAGTGACCTTTGTTATCTAGTGTGCCTGGAAGTAATGGCCCAGCTTTCTACGAGAGCCATGAGGAGGCCAAAAGCAACTTTTGCACAGAGTATCTTGATCTAGCCCCACAGAGAGGAACTTACACAATACCTTTGGGCGCTGCACCATCTTCTTCCGCACCTCATCCTGTTCTTCCTGCTTGAGAGTTGTCCTCGTCGGGGCCAGGAGCTTGTCGAGACAGCCCCACCTTGTCCATTTGGACTACCGCTTGCAGTGGTGTAGCCTCCTCGTCGGACTCCCTCTCCGCTACTAGCAGCACTAACCACACTGGTTGGTTGCCTCTAGGTACTGTGACCTTCTCCTGTGGTCTAGGTGCGACAAGTATTAGAATTGGAGGATAGGTACCGTTCAAAATCCTGCAAGCGTGCCTCCGCTTCGAGTCCACTTCATGGGACACTGCCTTCTTCAAGATTTTGAAGAAAGGTAGAACACGTTCTACTGAATTCGAAATGAACCTCACGAAAGCAGACACACAACCAAGTAAGCCTTGACATCCTTGACTTCGCTTGGGGCTTGATTTGCTCAATGGCTTTAATCTTGTAGGGTTGGCTTCAATCCCCCTCGTGACACAAAGAACATGAAAGTTTGCGGAGGGAACTCAAAGGCGCACTTCTCGGGGTTCAACTTAAACATCTATCTTAGCGAGGTTAAAATGTCTCTTCAAATCTTGAATCAGCGTATCCTTGCTCTTGCTCTTCACTGCGATATCATCCATGTAAGCCTCTACATTTACGTGGATCTTGTGGCTCAAAAGCGGTATACACTACCCTTGCAAATGTTGATCCTGCATTCTTGGTCCAAATGGCATCAAGTATGAAGCAATAAATTGCCACATGGAGTGATAAATCGCAATCTTCTCTTCATCCTCTTTGGCCATAAAAATCTGGTGATAGCCTGGTAGCCATCAAGCAGAAGTAGCTCACATCCGGTGATGGAGTCAACAATCTGGTAATTCGCAGCGGCAAGAGAATGGATCCTTAGGACATGCTTTATTCACATCGGTGAGAATCTATACACAGCCTCCATTTCCCGTTGGCCTTGCGCTACGGCCGGTGGGTTTGCTAACCACGTCGGATGGATCCACCCCTAACTGGGCCTGCTTGCCTCTAGCTTCTTGATTTCTTCGACTGATGAATTCTTGGCGCTCCGGACTTGCTTCCTCACTTTTACAGCTTGATGGGGGCGCGCGAGGGCAAACAACAAGCTTGTGCTCAATCACCTTCACACGAGACACGGGGATGTCGGATGGTTGCCATGCAAACACATCGACATTCCCGCGAGGAAGAAGCTGACGGCAGCTTTCCTATTTCTTTGCATCAAGTGTAGTAGCTGATGGTGAAGATACCACCGGTGCCTGAGTCCTCCTTGGCGGACACCTTCTTGGTTGCTTAGGCGGAGGCCAGCCATTCCTTTTACTCTTCTTGCCGGTGGAGCTCGATGGCGGCGTCCTCGGCAGCGGTATGCACTCGAAGAGTCTGCGGTTGCGGAGTGGGCCCGAGGCACTTAGGACTTGATCTTCGTCTTCTTCCCGGGGAGCTTGGCAGCAAGTGTATTCTTATCGGCGCAGCTGCCGCATCGATAGATCTTGTCGGCGCGAGATGGCGCATCCTTCTTGTCGCCCGTGGGCAGTGGACGGCTTATCGGCCCGGCATCTTGATGCGTTATGAGCATAATGGGAAGCTGCCATGAACTTGGCGAGGCAGAGCGGTAAGTATTCCATTATATAACGCGGAATATAAACAGCGTCGAAAGTGATCGCTTCGATCCTGAAGTTGAGCTCCCGCCAAAGGTCACCGTGCGAGTGATCTTTCCCTTAGGCTTGCTCCGTCCGGGTTGATTCCTTGGAAAGAACCGGTCTCTTGAGCTTAGCCATACGGAATTTGGAGTTTCTTGACCACAGCGAGGCGGAGATCAAGTTCAGCCCGGCCCGCCGTCAACCAACATTTTGGTGACCTTGAGGTTGCGGATGGTGGTGAGACCAGCATCGGCAAGCACCCGACCGCAGTGGAGTGCGGTCAAGGGTGATCCTCAAGATCGAAAATGATAGGCGTGCTGGACCATTTGAGGAGCTGCAGCGAGACTCACGCAGGCGGCTCCGCTGCATTCACCTCACGCACCTGCTTTATTTGGCGGTGGGAGGTTCATGAGACACCACCGTCAGCCTTGAGACCTCAGTGGCCTTCTGGAACTCCTGCTCGTTGTCATCCTCATCCTCCATGTCTTCGTCGTCGTCTTCTTCATCCTTGCTCCTTGACCCAGGGAAGTCGATCACCTTGCAGCTACTTGGCCTTGCTGTGGCGTCCTCCCGGCCATTGAGCAGCGCTTCTTGCTCATTCTCCTCCGCCACCTTGGGCCTTCTCCTTGTCGCGCCTCTGCGTACTCAGCTTTTGCTGCTCAGCCAGAGATACTCGGGAGCGCTTGCAGTTGGAGAGATCGTGGCCCTTAGTGCGGTGGATTTCTTGATATTGCCTGGGAGGCCGTCACTGCAGTCGGCTGCCCTTCTAGGGCAGAGCTCCTTGCGGAGCTTAAACTTTTTAATGTTTGCTTAGCGGAGGCCTCCTTGCCCGGACTTCGACGGCAAGCACCTCTCTTGTTCTTCTTTTCGATTGTTGTTGTGGCTCTTCTTTCTTAGAAGATGCGTCTCGCTTCCTCCTGTGTGCGACATCCTCCCGAAGTCTCCTCCCCCTCTTGCGTAGCGTCTTATAAACCAGAGCATAGAGCTGCTGACATCCGAATCTTAGTCAGCCGCCATCTCTTCACGCATCACGGCTGATTCACGCGCGTTAGTGGAGCAGCGGCGATAGCCGTGAGGTGAACATCGAGGATGTTGTGCACACGGGTGGGCGTTGGATATACTTATGAGTTTCCTTCTGCCACGGGCCAAAATGTGGAGATCGCTCTCACGGCACGTGGGGTTTCATGGCCGCCGGTGAAAGCGACAAAGCGATGGCAAATCTGCCCAAGAAGAAATGGAGCCCTCGGCAAGTGCATAAGCCAAGAGCGAGCGTTCGGCTTAGCTTGCAATGAGAATAGTTAACCGGGGAAATCTTCTCAAATGTGACAGCCTGCGCAGCGATGGTGTAGACAGCGAGGAATTCCGAGGGTCGTCTTGCCGTCGTACTTCTCGATGCGTCGGGCTTGAAATTCTTCATCTTGAGCCCTTTGAATTGTTGCGCCCGGCTCGCGAGTGAAACGCGAGAAGCCTGCAGCGTGCGGCAAATCGCCTGAGTTCTTTGAAGCGGCGTCTTGGCGTCGACAGTGTTCCCAGCTCTCTGAATTACTGATTGTCGCCGGAAGCTTCGGCGAAAACTCGATAATGGTCGGCGTCTTCACTATCGGCGGTCGACGAGAGACCTCAGCGCTGATCTGACAGAGCATGGATCAAGCGATCTACAAGTGGAGCCCGTCGTCGGTGTTATTCCCGGCGGGGCAGCGTCTTTTATACGCAGCCAGAAGTGCCACAGTGGCTGCACCCCAGCGGTCTTGTCATACGTCGTATACGTCTTCTCGACTTGCAGCTTGACGGCTTGAGTCGCGGAGGCTAGCGAAGAGTCGTTGTTAAGCGAAAGCGATCGAGGCTGCTGGATGGTAGCCCTCCGGTCTTGACCTTATCCGCCTTGCCTTTGGAGATGAAGTCGAGAACAGTTGCGCCCTTACGGCGCCTAACATGGTGTGGAGGAGGCGAAGCGGCCCAGCGAGGCGGGATATGCTCGGACTCCCCTAGCTTGTTAATTAGAAGGGCGAGTCCACCCAGCGCCGGAGCTTTGCTTTGTTACGGGCGATGGTGGGAGCATCCCTTGAACCTCCGATGTGTCCTTGCCCCGGCTGACGGATACCACCTCCATTAGTGCTGCGTTGCTTGGGTTATCCGATCTCTTGCTGAGATGGGCCATGGCAACGTCCTGCGGAGACCGGTAGCGACCATCGCGTCTTGTCCTTGAATCACAGTGGCGCGCGAGTGTCCTGTGGCGACCACCTCCGATATGGCGTCTCCTCCCGCCTTTGTTGGCTCCGGTGGCGGCGGATGAGAACATGGCCAAGACCCTACAACCTCGAAGCCTTCTTCTTCCGGGGCGTGGCGCCAGTGTTGATGAGAGTTGTTGATATGGCCCCGGAAGGTTGATGAAGAACGGCTTGCGATGTGAGCAAGGATGAGGTCCGCTTTAATCTTAGCGCCCCCTACGTGGCATAAAGATGCGGGGAAGCGACCGCCGGAACGTTTATGGGACCGGGCCCCTTGTACATGCTGATGCGAGTAGGAGAGAAACGGAGATGCAGATAATGGCGACGGGCAGTCTTTACCCGGAGTTGAGACGCGATGAATGGCGTAAAACCCTACTCCTGCCTTGGTTTGTATTGTGTTCGGGGCTTGAAAGAGCTCGATGCCGGCTACCGGCGAGAGTTGTCAAGGTTTCGATCGGCGAACCCGAACCCGAAGGAACCTCCACGTTGTGCATGGGCCTCCTTTTTATAGTGCAAGGGGTCGGCCGGAGGTGTGAAAGCGTGGGAAAGAAATTAAGCAGTAAAAGGGTGGTAGTTGGAATGGTCTTGGGAACGGTGAAGCTTCTGATGCGCGTGGCGATGGTTGCTACCTACTTTTGACGATGGGACAAGGGCATTTTTAATGCCCAAAGTGCTACGTCGACCCCAAAAGCTCCGCCCTTGTATAAAATGCTGCCCACGGCGATGGATCCACTACCGTGAAGTGCTGCAGTGTCTCCCCGGCTGCACTGACCATCGCCGTGCAACGATCCACAGAAAGGCCCGAGGCGGCCCAGTTGTGGGCTGATGATCGCTAGGCGGCGGGCTTCACAAGCGCCAATTCCCAGCAAGCACCTTAGCCGAGGTCTTGTATTTGCGGGCCAGGGAGCTTCTTGGGCTGCGTAACTAATAAACTTCCGGGCCTTGCGGAAGGTAGCATATAAGCGCCAGCATGTCTTCTATGATGTAATCTTCTAGTCTTCTGGCGAGCTCCTCTTGCCAGGGGCCTTGCGTCAGTGATGTAACCTTGAGGCCTGGGCGGCCTTCCGGCTAGCTCCGGCATGCCGGGATCTCAATCTTCTGTCTTGTATACTTTGTCTTTGAATGGCTTGACATGGGCGAGAAAAGGTTTAAATGAGCACGTGGTAAACCTAGTTGGCAGAGGCTACAACCGCCCGATGCACAAGTTGGGGAATTGCTGAAATCATACCTTGGTTCGCACAACGACAAGCGGCTGGACCGACATTACAACGTCAAGCTTCTGGCGAGACTGGTTTACCGCCGTGCTTTGCACCTGCAATTGACTAGTGGAGTGTCGCTTTCTCAACTTTAGTTGAGCCGAGTGTATTACGCCCGGTCCTTGAGAAGGTTAAAACACCATCTACTTGACAAGCTATCGTTGTGGTTTTGATGCGTAGGTGAGATTGGTTCTTGCTTAAGCCCGTAGCAATACGTAAAACTTGCAACAACAAAGTAGAGGGCGCCTAACTTGTTTTTGCAGGGCATGTTGTGATGTGATATGGTCAAGACGTGATGCTATATTTTATTATAGAGATGATCATGTTTTGTAACCGAAGTTATCGGCAATGGCGAGGGGAGCCATATGGTTAATAGCTTTATTGTATGAAATGCAAGCATACATAATTGCTTTACTTTATCACTAAAAGCGGTGGCGATAGTCGTAAGCGCAATAGATGGGCGTAAATGACAACGATACTATCATGGAGATCAAGGTGTCGGCGGCCGTGTGATGGTGATCATGATGGTGCTAGGAGATGGAGATCACAAGCACAAGAAGATGATGGCCATATCATATCACTTATATTGATTGCATGTGATGTTTAATCCTTTATGCATCTTATCTTGCTTTGATTGACGGTAGCATTTTAAGATGATCTCTCACTAAAAATTATCAAGTAGTATTCTCCACAGTATGCAGCGTTGCCAAAGTTAAGTCGTGCCCGGACACCACGTGATGATCGGGTGTGATAAGCTCTCGTCCATCTACAACGGGTGCAAGCCAGTTTTGCACCACATGAAATACTCAAAGTTAAACTTGGCAGGCCTAGCATATGCAGATATGGCCTCGGAACACAGGAACCGAAAAGGTCGGCGTGAATCATATAGTAGATATGATCAACATAAGATGTTCACCATTGAAAACTACTCCATCTCACGTGATGATCGGTTATGGTTTAGTTGATTTGGATCACGTGATCGCTTAGATGACTAGAGATGTCTGTCTAAGTGGAGTTCTTAAGTAATATGATTAATTGAACTAAAATTTATCATGAACTTAGTACTGATAGTATCTTGCTTGTCTATGTTGTTTGTAGATAGATGGCCCGTCTTTGTTGTTCCGTTGAATTTTAATCGTTCCTTGAAAGCTAAGTTGAAAGATGATGGTAGCAACTGATTGGACTGGGTCCGTAACTTGAGGTTATCCTCATTGCTGAGGAAAAATTCGTCCTGAGGCACCGCTTGGTGCGAACTGCTGCTGATCTGGTTGCAGACGTTAAGAACGTCTGGTAAACAAAGGTGATGACTACTCGATAGTTCAATGTGCCATGCTTCACGGCTTAGAACGGGACTTCAGCGACGTTTTGAACGTCATGGAGCATATGAGATGTTCGAGTTGAAGTTGATATTCAGAAGAATGCCGGATTGAGAGATATGAAGTCTCCAATAAGTTCTATAGCTGCAAGATGGAGGAGAATAGTTACATCGGTGAGCACATACTCCAGATATGCGGGTATTGTAATCACTTGATTCAAGTGGGAGTTACTCTTCGGATGATAGCGTCATTGACGAAATTCTCAATCACTTCCCAAGCTACAAGAGCTTCGTGATGAACTATAATATGCAAGGGATGGATAAGGCGATTCCGAGCTCTTCATGATGCTAAAGGAACTGCGGAGGTAGAAATCAAGAAGAAGCATCAAGTGTTGATGGTTAACAAGACCACTAGTTTCAAGAAAAGGGCAAAGGGAAGAAGAGGAGGAACTTCAAGAAGAACAGCAAACAAGTTGCTGCTCAAGAAGAAACCAAAGCTGGACCTAAGCCTGAAGCCCAGTGCTTCTCTGCAAGCGGATTTAGTCCTTTGGGCGGAACTGCCCCAAGTATTTGGCGGATAAGAAGGATGGCAAGGTGAACAAAGGTATATATATGATATACATGTTATTGATGTGTACCTTACTAGAGCTTAGATAGCACACAGGTATTTGATCTGGTTACATTGCTAATATTTGCAACTCGAAAGCAGGGGACTACTGAATAAGCGAACCAAGGCAAGGGCGAGGTGGCGATGCGCGTGGGAAGCAGTTCCAAAGTCGATGTGATCGCGGTCGTGCATACCTCTACATCTACCTTCGGGATTAGTATTAGACCTAAATAATTGTTATTTGGTGCAGCGTTGAGCATGAACATTATATCTGGATCTTGTTTGATCTGGAGACGGTTATTCATTTAAATCGAGAGAATAATGGTTGTTCTATTTATATGAGTAATATCTTTTATGGTCATGCACCCTTGAAGAGTGGTCTATTTTGATGAATCTCGATAGTAGTGATACACATATTCATAATGTTGAAACCAAAGATGCAGAGTTGATAATGATAGTGCAACTTATTTGTGTACTTGCCGTTTAGGTCATATCGGTATAAAGCGCATGAAGAAACTCCATCTTGATGGACTTTTGGACCCTTGATTATGAATCACTTGGTACTTCGAACCATGCCTCATGGGCAAGATGACTAAACGCCGTTCTCGGTTTTATGGAAAACAACAGATTGTTGGAAATCATACATACTGAGATGTGTGGTCCGATGAATGTTGAGGCTACGTGGCGGATATCGTTATTTTCTCACCTTCACGAGATGATTTAAGCGGATATGGGTATATCTACTTAATGAAGCATAAGTCGAAACATTTGAAAAGTTCAAAGAATTTCAGTGAAGTTGAAAATCATCGTAACAAGAAAATAAAGTTTCTGATCGATCGTGGAGGAGAATATTTGAGTTCTGAGTTTGGTCTACACTTAAAACAATGTGGAATAGTTTTGCAACTCCATACCGGAACACCACGCGTAATAATGTGTGTCGAGCGTCGTAATCGTGCTTTACTTGATATAGTGCGGTCTATGATGTCTCTTACTGATTTACCCTGCTCGTTTTGGGTTATGCTTTAGAGGCAGCCCATTCACGTAAAATAGGGCACCGTGAAATCCGTTGAGGCGACACCTTATGAACTATGGTTTGGCAAGAAACCAAAGTTGTCGTTTCTTAAAGTTTGGGGTTGCGATGCTTATGAAAAAAGCTTCAACCTAATAGCTCGAACCCAAATCGAATGTGTCTTCATAGGATACCCAAAGGAAGACAGTTGGGTACACCTTCTATCACAGATCCGAAGGCAAGACATTCGTTGCTAAGAATGGATCCTTTCTAGAAGGAGTTTCTCTCGAAGAAAGTGAGTGGGAGGAAAGTAGAACTTGATGAGGTAACTATACCTACTCCCTTGTTGGAAAATAATACATCACAGAACGGTTTACGTGACGTCAAAACCAACTAGTGAGGAAGTTGATGATGATGATCATAGAACTTTAGATCAAGTTAATCTGAGAACTCACGTGAGGTCGAGCGAGTAAGATCCGCTTTGAGTGGTGCGGTAATCCTATTACGGAAGTCATGCTACTAGATCATGATGAACCTCACGAACTATGAAGAAGCGATGGTGAGCCCAGATTCCACAAAATGGCTTGAAGCCATGAAATCGAGATGGGATCCATGTATGAGAACAAAGTATGGACTTTGGTTGACTTGCCGATGATCGGCAAGCAATTGAGAATAAATGGATCTTCAAGAAGAAGGCGTGCGTGTTGGCGGTAATATTACTGTCTACAAAGCTCGACTTGTTGCAAAAGGTTTTCGACAAGTTCAAGGGTTGACTACGATGAGACCTTCTCACCCGTGGCGATGCTTAAGTCTGTCCGAATCATGTTGTAATTGCCGCATTTATGATTATGAAATTTGGCAAATGGATGTCAAAAACTGCATTCTGAATGGATTTACGGAAGAAGAGTTGTATATGATGCAACGAGAAGGTTTTATCGATCAAGGAGCTAACAAAGTGTGCAAGCTCAACGTTCCATTTATGGACTAGTGCAAGCCTCTCGGAGTTGGAATAAAGCGTTTTGATAGTGTGATCAAAGCATTTGGTTTTATCTGAGACTTTTGGAGAAGCTTTGTATTTACAAGAAAGTGAGTGGGAGCTCACATAGCATTTCTAATATTATATGTGGATGACATATTATTGATTGGAAATGATATAGAAATTCTGGATAGCATAAAGGGATACTTGAATAAAGTTTTTCAATGAAAGACCTCGGTGAAGCTGCTTACATATTGGGCATTAAGATCTATAGAGATAGATCAAGGCAACTTAATTGGACTTTCACAAGCACATACCTTGACAAAGTTTTGAAGAAGTTCAAAATGGATCAAGCAAAGAAAGGGGTTCTTGCACTGTGTTACAAGGTGTGAAGTTGAGTAAGACTCAAAGCCGACCACTGCGAGAAGATAGAGAAAATGAAAAGTGTTCCTATGCTTCAGCCATAGGCTCTATCATGTATGCAATCTTGTGTGCAGACTGATGTGTGCCTTGCTATAAGTCTAGCTATGGGAGGTACCAAAGTAATCGAGTGGATCACTTGGACGGCGATCAAGAACATCTGAAATACGAAAAGGACTAAGGATATGTTTCTCGTATATGGAGGTGACAAAGAGCTCATCGTAAATGGTTACGTTGATGCAAGCTTTGACAACGATCCGGACGATTCTAAATCACAAACGGATCGTGTTTACATTAAGCAGTGGAGGCTGTCGGTTGGTGCGAGTTCAAAGCAAAGCGTCGTGGCGGGATCTACATGTGAAGCGGAATACATAGCTGCTTGGAGCAGCCAATGAAGAAGTGCGGATGAAGGAGTTCATATCCGATCTAGGTGTCATACCTAGTGCATCGGGTCCAATGAAAATCTTTTGTGACAATCTTTGGGCGATTGCCTTAGCGAAGGAATCCAGTTTCACAAGAAGACCAAAGCACATCAAGAGGCAGCTTCAATTCCATCAGGATCTAGTCCGGTGGGAGACATAGAGATTTGCAAGATACATACGGATCTGAATGTTGCGGACCCGTTGACTAAGCCTCTTCCACGAGCAAAACATGATCAACACAAGACTCCATGGGTGTTAGAATCATTCTTGTGTAATCTAGATTATTGACTCTAGTGCAAGTGGGAATGAAGGAAATATGCCCTAGAGGCAATAATAAAGTTATTATTTATTTCCTCATATCATGATAAATGTTTATTATTCATGCTAGAATTGTATTAACTTAGGAAACATAATACATGTGTGAATATATAGACAAATGAGAGTGTCACTAGTATGCCTCTACTTGACTAGCTTGTTAATCAAAGATGGTTATGTTTCCTAACCATGGACAAGGAGTTGTTATTTGATTAACAAGGTCACATCATTAGTTGAATGATCTGATTGACATGACCCATTCGTTAGCTTAGCACACGATCGTTTAGTATGTTGCTATTGCTTCCTTCATGACTTATACATGTTCCTATGACTATGAGATTATGCAACTCCCGTTTAGGAGGAACACTTTTGTGCTACCAAAGCGTCTGGCATATAATGGGTGATTATAAAGGTGCTCTGGTGTCTCAAAGGTACTTGTTGAGTTGGCGTATTTGAGATTAGGATTTGTCACTCCGAATGTCGGAGAGGTATCTCTGAGCCCTCTCGGTGTACCACATCACTTAAGCCTTGCAAGCATTTCAACTAATGAGTTAGTTGTGAGATGATGTATTACGAGCGAGTAAAGAGACTTGCGAGTAGCGAGATTGAACTAGGTATTGGATACCGGCGGTGATCGAATCTCGGGCAAGTAACATACCGATGACAAAGGGAACAGCGTATGTTGTTGTATGCGGTTTAACCGATAAAGATCTTACGTAGAATATGTAGGAACCAATATGGGCATCCAGTCCGCTATTGGTTATTGACGGGAGACATGTCTCGGTCATGTCTACATTGTTCTCGAACCGTGAGAATCCCGCGCTTAAGGTTTGATGACAGTTATATTATGAGTTTATGTATTTTGATGTACTGAAGGTTGTTGATCCGGATATGATCACGGACATGACGAGGAGTCTCGAAATGGTGAGACATAAAGATTGATATATTGGAGCGGATATATTTGGACACGGAAAGGTTCAGGAGAAGTTTGAACTCAGGAGGTTCTGAACCCGGAGATATATGGGCCTTAATTGGCCCATGTGGGAGAGAAAGAGAAGGGGCAGGCGCGCCCAAGCTAATCAATTGGGGGGGGCGGCCCCCTCTTTCTCCTTCCCTCTCTCTTCCTTCTACTACAAGTACTACTTCTATACTAGTACTCTCCTTCCCACCTCAAATAAGATAAGGAAGGAGAGAGAAACCTACTTGGAGTAGGTTTCCCACCTCCCTATCGTAGCCCCCTGGGTGACCACTCTCCTTCCTCCTTTATCTGGGGTGGGGCACCCTAGGACACACAAGTTGATCATTGATGCGTTCCTTAGCGTGTCTGGTGCCCCCTCCACGATATTACACCTAAATCATATTATAGCGGTGCTTCAGGGCAAAGCCCTCGGCGAGAGAACATCAAGACCGTCACCATGGCAAAATGTGACGGGCCTCCCCTCGAGCCTCTTGGATTGGAGATCGAGGTTCGTCGTATCGGTCTGGCGTGTCAAGAACTTCGGAGGTGCGAGTAACGGTGCTTGGATCGGTTCGGACGGGAAGGCGTCGACTACTTCCTCTACGTTAAATCAGCGCTTCACTTGGTCTCACGGTACGTAGACAACACTCTCCCCTCTGGGTTGCTATATCATCACCATGATCTTAGCATTAATGCGTGGGGAAATTTTTGAAATTACCTCGTTCCCCAACGGCGGCCGGACCGACCTTACGTACTCTTCGTGAGGCAGGTTCCACCGATTGACATGCACTTGTTGCATAAGGTGGCTAGCGGGTGCAGTCTCTCCCACTTTAGTCGGATCGGATTCGATGAAAAGGGTCTTTATGAAGGGTAAATAGCAATTGACATATCACGTTGTGGTTTTTCCGTGGTAAGAAAGCGTTCTTGCTAGAAATCCATAGCAGCCACGTAAAACATGCAAACAACAATTAGAGGACATCTAACTTGTTTTTGCGAGGGTATCTATGTGATGTGATATGGCCAAGAAGAATGTGATGAATGATATATGATGTATGAGATTGATCATGTTCTTGTAATAGGAATCACGACTTGCATGTCGATGAGTATGACAATCGGTAGGAGCCATAGGAGTTGTCTTTATTTGTTGTATGACCTGCGTGTCATTAAACAACGCCATGTAATTACTTTACTTTATTGCTAACCGGTAGCCATAGTAGTAGAAGTAATAAGTTGGCGAGCAACTTCATGGAACACGATGATGGATATCATGGTGTGATGCGGTGTGATGATGATCATGGAGCCCGAAGATGGAGATCAAAGGAGCAATATGATATTGGCCATATCATGTCACTTTTGATTACATGTGATGTTTATCATGTTTATGCATATTATTTGCTTAGAATGCGGTAGTAAATAAGATGATCCCTCATTAAAATTTCAAGAAAGTGTTCCCCCTAGCTGTACCGTTGCGAAAGTTAAATGCGTTTGAGCACCACGTGATGATCGGGTGTGATAGATTCTTCGTTCACATACAGCGGTGTAAGCCAGATTTACCTTGAAACACTTAGATTGACTTGTCGAGCCTAGCATGTCTGGACATGGCCTCGGAACACAAGAGGCGAAAGGTCGAGCATGAGTCGTATAGTAGATCGATCAACATGAAGATGTTCACGATGATGACTAATGCATCTCACGTGATGATCGGACCACGGCCTGATTGACTTTCGGATCATGTAATCACTTAGATGACTAGAGGATGTCTATCTGGTGGGAGTTCATAAGATGAACTTAATTATCCGAACATAGTCAAAAGATCTTTGCAAATTATGTAAATGGCTTCGGCGCTTTAGTTCCTTTGTTTAGATATGTTCCTAGAGAAAATATAGTTGAAAGTTGGCGATGGCGATTATGCGAGACGATGAAAGCTTATGTCCTTAATGCACGCTCGGTGTCTTTGAACCCCAAGCGTCGTTTGTGGATGTTGCAAACATCGGACATACATGTTTTGATAACTACGTGAT
>JAHHZJ010003675.1:0-35243 GCA_021437245.1 Aegilops speltoides
TCTCGCCGTGGGCTGCGCCCTCAAAGGCTTCGCCTCCGGATCTCCGAGAGATGGCAAGAAGCCACTCGTTACCCCTTTATCGTAAGGAAGGTGATGGCGAAACGGCACCAGCACCACCCGGGCGAGGACTTCCTCTCCGCTTCGGACCTACTTCGCTTGTGTCAAGCATCAGCACGGCCCAGTCGGGCGGAAGGAACTCCGGAGACCAAGGAGCTCCTCCCATAGTTAAGGAAGGGGAGGATCAAGAAGGATGGAGCACCCCTGGACAGCCGTGCTTCGAGGGGGCCCCCACAGTCGCCTGGGGAGCACCTCACCCCGTTATGGCAAAAGTCTAACCTCTTCAAGGCGCCACCAACGCAGCGCCGTGTTCAGCTCCTTCACTCCTCCACTTCCTCAAGCGATGGGGGACCAAGGCGGATGAAGATGAGGAGGAAGACCCGGAGGGATACCCGCCGGCATTCCACCACTTAGACTCCGTTGGGACTAGGATAGGCTAGCTCGTAGCCTATGGTAGGATAGGTCGTGTACCCCTTTGGAATCGAGTCCTTGTAATGGTTCTTATGAAACCATGTTATGTTTGTTTGCTTTCAACTTGCTTTGATGAAGTCGTACCTTCCTTGGGAACTTAGCGACTACATTCCCCATTTGGTTTAATGCATGAGTTTGGCCCTTGGCCTTTGTTTTAACAAATTGTTCACACCACCCCTTACTAGGCATTCCATCTTCCTTTTCCCTCATTGTTTTCCCAATCATGAGACCTTGACCGCTCAACAGGATGCTGTTGTAACCGTCTTGGTACCTCTACCCACCCAAAGCGGGGAGGTTCTGTGGGCGGGCCAGCCCGGACCAAGCCCAGGGGACTCCACCACCACCCCTCCTCCAAGCATGGATTGGCTCAGCTTCTCCAAGCTTTTGAGAGGGCCAAGCCAACCTGCAGCCCTCGGATGATTGCTCGGGCCCCGCCCGTGAGGCCGCCATGGGCGTTCCACGGTGGAGTTCAAGAAATGCACCACCACTTTCTCGAGGCTGAACCCTGGATCAGGCAGTAGGTCCCACTATTGAGGATCTGCTGGCACTAGTCGGATGCGAGGCCGGATAAAGTGGCTATTTCTTGTCTGGGGCGAGCTTGGTGGGATGGATTCAAGGCTATGCATGTTGAGCAAGAATCACTTGGGACACCTTCAAGGGAACAAGGCCCACATCCCTTCGGACTCATGGCCATCAAAAGCGTGAGTTCAGCCCGAAGCAAGGTAGGCCTTGTCAAGGAGTACATGAAGTTCGGTGTTCTCTCAAGGTATGCCCCGAGGATGTCGGCAATCTTGCCAAAGGGGGCGCTTCATGGAAGGCCTTAACCGGACTCTGGTCTACGCTTGTTTGTGTGACTGCCCAACCTTTCGACGGTGAACAAAGCGCTCATGCTTGAGGACAAGCGGGTGCCTTGGATGACACTTAAGGCAAGATGATCGGCAAGGGTAGCTCCGAACGAAGCCTCGCCGTGGCAGCCACCCGGTCAAGCCAACCTTCGGCACCAAGAGCTCCCCTGCACCAACTATCCACCTCGGTATGCCAACCCGACCACACAACAACCCCAATAACAATCTGGCAAGGCGTGTCCCCAATCAAGTCACTTGTTTGGATGTGGACAGCGGGGGCTTCCAAATTGCCCCAACAAAGCCCGGCCCCTCCAGAACCGGGGACAAGGCCGTGGAATGCCACCGGAACCAAGCTCCCAACTTGCCCAACAATGGCGGTCGTGTGAATCATGTCACGGAAGAAGCCGGGGGACCGGACGTCGTCTTTGATGCGTTCCTTTCAATTCAGCACCATAACTGTTTTGTTTGATTACGGAGCCACGCATTCTTTTGTCACCCAAAGTTTTGCATTAAAAGTGGCAGCCCTACACTAAAAACCCTATGGTGGTACAAACCCGGAGGCGAGATGAGAGCCAAGATAGGATGTAAAAGTGGGATTACCATTGGGGTAACTTCCTAAGGACCTTATCATCCTAAAATCACAAGGCTTGGATGTGATCTTGGGAATGGATTGGCTCGCAAGCACCAAGGCTTGATTGATTGCCAACGGCGGTCACTATGACCAATGACCAAGTGAAGTCAAATTTGCCTCAACCCCCTCTGCTCAAGCCAACCAAGTCAATTCGTGAAGTTGGATTGGAACAAATGCGTAGTATCGAGTATCCGATGTTTTTCTGATGAGCTACGGGAATGCCTCTGACCGAGACATTGAGTTCATCATCGAGCTCATACCGGGCAGGACCCATCTATAAAGCCTTATAGAATGGGATCGGAGGAGTTAGCGAAATGAAGAAGCTGGAAGAAGCGGTTGAGGAAGGATTTATCCGCCTAGTGCCTCCCTTGGGGATCACATTCTTTGTGGCAAGAAGGGCGGTACCATCCGCTTATGCATTGACTACCGCTCCCTCAGAGGTTACAATCAAGAACAAGTACCCACTTCCCAAGATTGAAGATCTGTTTGATCAACTCAATGGGGCCAAGGTGTTCTCAAGATCGACCTCGGATCTGGGTACTACCAGCGAAGATCAGACCCCAAGATATTCGAAGGCGGCATTAGTAACGGATATGGCTGTATGAATGCCGGTCATGTCCTTTGGATTGACCAATGCTGACTTACTTCATGTATCTCATGAATAAGGTCTTCATGGAATATTTGGACAAGTTATCGTTGTCTTCATTGATGACATTCTTGTCTTCTCGAAGTCGGAAGAAAACACGAGCAACACTTGAGGATGGTCCTAGACAAGCTTAGAGCACCAACTGTATGCCAAGTTCAGCAAGTGTGAATTACGGCTGCGTGAAGTTGGATTCTGGGTCATGTTCTAGCGAAGAGGATTGTCGGTCGACCACTAAGATTGAAGCCGTGGTGAATGGCAATCCCGAGCAATGTGAAGGAAGTCGAAGCTTCCTCGGACTCGCGGGATATTACCGCAAGTTCGTTGAAGGATTCTCAAGCATTGCCCGACCCATGCCTTTTCTCTTAGGCGGAGATAAAGCGGCTTAGAGCTGCCACGCATCCTGTTAATTTTGTATTTGTTTGAGGTCTTTTGGAATGTCCAACTGTGATAGAGCTCGGATTTTAGTCGGGCTTGCTTCAATTCCTCTACCGGATACGATGATGCCCAGCAGCTTTCCGGCTGGTACGCCGAAAACACATTTTTCCGGATTCAGCTTGATGTCATATGCTCTGAGGTTGTCGAACGTGAGCCTCAAATTGTCTACTAGAGTTTCGACGTGTTTTGTTTTGACGACTACGTCGTCTCGTATGCCTCTCATTGCTTTGCCGATCTGGGTAGCGGACATGTTTGAATCATGCTTGATATGTTACTTGGCGTTTTTAAGTCCGAAGGGCATCGTGTTGAAGCGAATGGTCCGTAAGGAGTGATGAATGCCGTTGCGGCTTGGTGCCTTCCGCCATCTTGATTTGATGGTAGCGGTATCGTCGAGGAAGCACAATGAATCGTGCCTCGTGGTAGCATCGATAATTTGGTCGATGCGGGGGAGAGGAAGGGATCCTTGGGCAAGCCTTATTGAGGTCTTTAAAATCGACGAGGCGCCAGGATTTGTCCTTCTTTGGTACCATTACCAGATTTGCTAGCCAATCCGGATGTTTGATATCTCTGATGAATCCGGCTTCCAATAGTTTGGCTAGCTCTTCTCCCATTGCCTATCTTTTGGGTTCAGAAAATCGTCGAAGAGCCTGTTTGACTGGCTTAAATCCTTTTAGGATGTTTAGGCTGTGTTCTGCCAACCGGCATGGGATTCTGGTCATATCCGAAGGATGCCATGCGAAAATGTCCCAATTTTCCCAAAGGAATTCGCGCAGTGCGGCATCTACTTCGGGGTTCAATTGTGCCCCAATGGAGGCCGTCTTTGTTGGGTCCGTTGGATGGACCTGGAATTTTATTATTTCATCTGCTGGTTTGAAGGAGGTGGACTTGGATCTTTTATCGAGTATCACATCGTCCCTGTTCACCGTAGAGCATAGCGCGGTGAGTTCTTCTTTGCTAAGGCTTGGATAGTGCCTTGAGGGCTAGTCTGTTATCTTGTTTTAGGTGCGGAGTGCTATGTCCGGATCACTAGCAAGAGTGATTATTCCACGGGCCCATCATTTTGAGCTTCATGTACCCGTAATGAGGTCTCGCTTGAAAAATTGTGAATGCCTCTCGTCCTAATATAGCGTGATATCCGCTGTTGAGCGGGGCCACTTGGGCGTGACTTCTTCGGATCTGTAATTGTCCGCGAGCGAACACCACATCGAGTGTGATTTTTCCGGTGCAGTGGCGCTTCCGCTAGGGATTATTCCTCTGAAGGTTGTGTTGCTTCGCTCAATCGGCTCAATCGATTTCCATTTTTTGCAGAGTTTCCTCGTAGATGAGGTTTAGTCCGCTGCCGCCATCCATGAGGACTTTTGTCGGTCAAAGCCGTCCACTATGGGACTAAGCACCAGTCTTGGTGGTGCTCGGGCTGTTCGAATTTAGGCTCGTCGTTTGGCGTTGAAGGTAATAGCTGTGTCGCTCCATGGATTTCTTTGTTGCTACTTGGTAGACTTCGACGAGTCCGCTGGATTGTTCGTGCTGCATATTGTTTGATGCGAAGGTCTCAAGAACTGTTGATACGTGCAGTATTGTTGGAGTGGTTTTCCGGGCTAGAAGCTCCTCGCCACTTTTGGCCACCGCCGTAATATCAACATGCTCGAAGGCTATGTGTTGGGAC
This sequence comes from Aegilops speltoides, assembly GCA_021437245.1. Lineage (NCBI taxonomy): Eukaryota > Viridiplantae > Streptophyta > Magnoliopsida > Poales > Poaceae > Aegilops > Aegilops speltoides. The sequence goes on from JAHHZJ010003675.1 coordinate 4,749, forward strand.
GGCTCCCTCTGCACCATGAAGCTTACAGGTCCTTTGAGCCATCCCTCGAAAGTTCCGTTTGCCCTTTATGGGGGTTTTGCTTTTGGTTTTTGCATCTGGGGCCTGAGTGTGAGGCACCCTTTGTTGCGGATGGGGTTGTGTTCGGGGCGGATTATCCCAAAATTGGTTTTCGGTTTTCGAAACTCTCCATCGCCTGATACTTCGTACTATGGGCGCTTGAATCGGGAAGCGTATAATTTTCGCGACGACCGATGGCTTCAATATTCCTTGTCCGTGCAATTATTGCAAAAGATTGAGATTGCGTTTTCCTCTCGGCAGTCCTTTATCTGTCCATAACCAGGAGGAATCGCCCGATAGTGATGTCTTGTTTCAGCCGGCTCTTGCCGTATTAGAGATAGATCACATATATGCAGGCGGGTGGGTGGACTAAAATCCGGATCCCTGCCCATCTTGGGGCTTAAAGGCCGAGGAGTTTCCGAATTCGGAAGCTTGGATTGCTGGACACGATCCAGCGAGTCCGGAACGATGCATGATTTTAAGTTCAATGCTCGATTGAAGTCCGTCCCTCCGCGGAAATCCGGCATGGAGGGTTCGGGAATCCGGACGTGACTAGTTTTCAATATGGGCGAAGAGTCGCCACATTGCTCCTCTACCACTGCGACGTGGTGGGTGGCCTGGGGAGAGTTAATCTCTCTCAGATCAGTTTTATGCCCAATCTGATTGTAGTCTGTAGTGACTCCCAGGGCGGCGATGCGATCCAAGAGCTCGTTAACGAGCGAGCTCTATTGGATCAAGCGCTCGGCAAATTCGGTGACGCGAAATTGCTTTTGGCGACTTGAGAAGTCATTGTCGAAGCAGTGGCCGAACAGGCTGTTATAAGAAAACCACCTAGCTAGATAGTTTGGCCGGCGGCCAAGGCCCTTTATGAAAATACCGTCTTTGAAGGCGGTGGAGGCATCCTTCCTATCGGTGGCGACAGCAGGAACTCTCAATGAAAGCACCAATGTCGGTGTCAAAACCGGCGAGATCTCGGGTAGGGGGTCCCGAATCTGCGTCTAGGCGGATGGTAACGGAGACAAGGGACACGATGTTTTACCTGAGTTCGGGCCCTCTCGATGGAGGTAAAACCCTACGTCTGCTTGATTAATATTGATGATATGGGTAGTACAAGAGTGGATCTACCATGAGATCAAGGAGGCTAAACCCTAGAAGCTAGCCTATGGTATGATTGTTGTAATGTATGTTGTGTCCTACGGACTACAGCCCTCCGGTTTATATAGACACGGAGAAGGCTAGGAGTTACGAGTCGGTTACAATGGTAGGAGATCTACATATCCGTATCGCCAAGCTTGCCTTCCACGCCAAGGAAAGTCCCATCCGGACACGGGACGAAGTCTTCAATCTTGTATCTTCGTAGTCTTGGAGTCCGGCAAACGATGATAGTCCGGCTGTCCGGACACCCCCTAGTCCAGGACTCCCTCAAGTACTAAATCTCAGTGTTGATTCGATTCACAACCCGGTGTTTTCGGTTGACGACAACCTAGAACCCGTGGAGTGACTATGACGGGGAAAGGTATTACTTCGTCAGAAATTCATAAGATGAAGTGCAATGGGTTGATATCCTTAAGATACCAGTGGGTAATACTCGAAGTAGAGTAGAATAGAAGCTTGACCGGTGAAATGATGTGCAGAAGACAAGTAATTTAACTTGTAGAGAAGCAGGATCAAGAAGAACAATATGGCGGAACCACGATTGCAAAATATCAAATCGAGATATAACCAAGGGATAATTAATTTAAGAGAAGCTTCCATGATAAGATCTACATTGTGTCCATGGGCATGAACACAAAGTTCAAGGTCGACTCCACTTCTCTAATGCATAACCTTTCATTCACTTCCCATTTTGAAGAAGTTGTGATGTTGAAATTTTATCTAGCAAAATACCCGAGAAGAGTATGGCCCGTGAAATCTTTGGGCTCACATAGATAGGTAAGGCATTGGTTCAACCCATCGGGGCATCATAGGAACATATACCACAAACTTCATAGTAAACATCACCAGCTCGAGAGCAGAGCATGGTTGGCCGAAACAGAGAATAAGATTTATCAATGGTATTATGTATCAGAACTTCTCGAGATTTTTGGATACGAAGGACACTGTCGGATGATAATTCATCAAGGGACCCAACGGTCCATAACGGAGCTGATGTGAGCATCGGTACCCAACCAGAGGGAGAAGGAATGCAAATACATCGGTTTATAGAACATCTGAATAATCCAACGATCAACTAACAAAGGGATTATGATTTTCAAATCAAGGGATCAGAAGCAAATGCTCTGATTAAGGATGGATAAGTTGAGTAGGCTTAGGGGTACAATCGATGGCAATCTGATTGGCCGAGAACCAGCTCATGTTCAAAAGACGTCTGAGCCGGAAAGGTAATTTATCAGGATCAACTGATGATTGTATGCATTCGCACACATATAGAATCAACGGACTTAAAATGATAGTGACAAAGGATGCCAATAAGATTACTAGACTTATGGGATTAACCATAATGCAAGCAAGCAAGAATTTCAAGAGAAATAGGCTACTCAGGATTTTCGGAAGTTCGGATATTATTTTGAAGAACTTAGTGAAACACACAAACAACTAGGGATGGGCGGATACTCGGTAAGTGCGAGTAATTATCCATAGGGGTGTATATGTGGATAACGAACGACAAGGCAGTAGGTACAAAGTATTCTCGGAATAGTAGAGAGAATTTTCGAGGTATCTTGTAATAACAAGATCAATGGGAATGAAGTTATAGACGACAAGTGTATGTAGCTTTCCATAGGGATTTATCGGTGGTATGGAATTGCAGCGGCGAAGGGCACAATGGTCTCGAGGAAACATCGGAGAGTATTGTCAGAATCTTCTGTTGAAGTGGTCGATCATCTGTAATGAAGGGGCTCTCCGGCAGGACGTGATAACGAGAACCTAGAGTTAGGTTTCAGCAAAATCATTTAACCCGAATAGAAGAGATATTAGAATCCCAGAGTATGGACAAGGAATAAAAGATCCTAATACCACCCCAATGGCGGCGTGGGCCGGGGCCGCCGCACCAAGTTAGTAAAACAGTTTTCGGCTTCTAGACTCAACCCGGCCAAGGAGTTGGAAGGGGATTCTGAGCGATCGGCTCGATACCAACTTGTGGCGCCCCGATTCAATCGTACACTAATCATGCATGCAAGCGTGTACAATCAAGATCGAGGACTCACGGAAGATATCACAACACAACTCTAAAAACAAAAATAAGTCATACAAGCATCATAATACAAGCCGGGGGCCTCGAGGGCTCGAATACAAGTGCTCGATCATAGACGCAGTCGTGGAAGCAACAATATCTGAGAGTACGGACATAAGTTAAACAAGTTTGCCTTAAGAAGGCTAGCACAAAGCGGGATACAGATCGAAAAGAGGCGTGAGCCTCTGCACAGGATCCTCCTAAACTACTCTGGTGCGTCGTCGTGAGCCACGCACGTAGTAGTAGGCACCTCTAGTGTAGTAGTAAATGCCGCCGACGGTGGCATCAGCTCTGGGCTCCGACATCAGTTGCGACAACCGTAAAGAAAGGAAAGGGGAAAAGGTGGGAGAAAGCAACCATGAGTACTCATCCAAAGTACTCGCAAGCAAGGATCTACACTACATATGCATGGGTATATGTGTAAAGGGCTATATCGGTGGGTGAGCTGCAGAATGCTAGAATAAGAGGATAGCTAATCACATGTAGAAGACTAACGCTCGTAGCCTCAAATCTTGCAAACATGTAGAAGAGAGTAGATTGAAGTCCTCCAAGTAGCATCGCATAGCATAATCCTACCCGCAATCTCCTCGCCGCCTGCTAGAGAGCGATCACGGGTTTTATATGGCACTTGGAAGGGTGTGTTTTATTAAGTATCCGGTTCTAGTTGTCATAAGGTCAAGGTACAACTCCGGTCGTCCTTTACCGAGGGACACGGCTATTGAATAGATAAACTTCCCTGCAGGGTGCACCACATAACCCAACACGCTCGATCCCATTTGGCGAACACACTTTCTGGGTCATGCCGGCCTCGAAAGATCAACACGCCGCAGCCCCACCTAGGCTGTGAGAGAGGTCAACCACGCCGGTCTAAATCCTATGCGCCGCAGGGTCAGGGCCCATCACCCATTGCACACCTGCGTATGAGGGCGACGAAGCGCACCTAGCCTCCCTTATACAAGAGTAGGCGTTCGGTCCAATCCGGTAGCCGCCTCGTCCGTGATATCAAGAAGGCTTTGGCGATACCACGACGCGGGATACCCATAACTACTCCGCGTAGATGGTTAGTGCGTATAGACCAAATGGCGGACTCACATCAAATACCAAGATCTCGTTAAGTGTGTTATTATGAAGCAATCATGACGCCGACAGAGCCAGGCCCACCTCTCGCCTAGGTGGTCCCACACCTGCAATCGCTCCGCCACAAAGATCCACATAGAGGGCCGTCGGGACAAAGGTCCTTTCAGCCTAATCAAGTGAATCACTCATGGGTACTCTTGACGGACCCGACTTTAGTCACCATCTGTAGTATGTATATATGTATAGTATATACCCATGATCACCTCCCAAGTGATCACGGCCCAATAGTATAGCAAGGCAGACTGACAAGAATGTAGGGCCAATGATAATAAACTAGCATCCTATACTAAGCATTTAGGATTGCAGGTAAGGTATCAACAGATGTAGCAACAATGTCAGGCTATGCATCAGAATAGGATCAACGGAAAGCAGTAACATGCTACACTACTCTAATGCAAGCAGTATAGAGGAGAATAGGCGATATCTGGTGATCAGGGGCTTGCTGGTTGCTCAGCAAGAGAGTGGGGTCGTCAACTCAGATTTGAACTGGGCAAAGAAGTGTCGGTCTCGTAGTCTACCGGAGAGAAGAGGGGGAAGAAACAATAAATACAATGCAAACAAATGCATATCGATGCATGACATGACAAGTAATGATGCTAGGTGTGCCCAATTGCGGTAGCAGGTGATACCGACGAAGGGGGAAAACATCCGGGAAAGTATTCCCGGTGTTTCGCGTTTTCGGACAGATGAATCGGACAAGGAAAGTTGCGTGTTCGATATGTTAGGGATGTGTGGCGGACGAACGGGCTGCGTATCCGGATTCGTCTCGTCGTTCTGAGCAACTTTCATGTACAAAGTTTTTTCATCCGAGCTACGGTTTATTTTATACTGATTTTAAAAGATTTAAATCATTTTTAGCATTTATCTAATTATTTTAATTCGAAATTTGGATTTATGACATCAGCATGATATCATGCTGACATCAACAGTCAACAGGTGTTGACTGGGTCAATCTGATGGTGAGTCCCGCATGTCATACACTGTTTATTTAGCAGGTTAATTAAACAGAGTTAATTAGTTTACCTAATGATTAGGTTAATCTAGACAGAATTAATTAAGTTAATTAATTAATTAATTAATTATTATTTTAATACTTATTTTTCTTAAATCTTTTTTCTTTTCTTTTTATAAAATGTTTTGGGGTGTGGGCCCCTAAGTCGATTGGCTCTGGGGAACCTTAGCGGGTGAGCGGAGTGGCGATCGGCGCTGGCGTGGCGCACCGTCTTTGGCGTCGAGCCCCCCAGAGGTTGAGGCCGCGGCGACGGGTGACGGCTGTGGGTGCCGGACCCAGGCAGCGTGGGGTGGCACCGCGGGCAGAGGCCGAGCGGAGGAGGGCGCAACGGGGCACGGAGACGAAGCGGGGAGGCGCGATGTAACGCCCTCGATGCGGCTATATCTCCCACGTGTCGAAGCACGACTTAGAGGCATAACCGCATTGAAAGCAATGTCGCAAGTGAGGTAATCTTCACACAACCCAAGTAATACATAAGGGAAAGAGATACATAGTTGGCTTACAATCGCCACTTCACACAAATACATGAATAAAACATTACATCATCCAGATACAATCAAGGTCCGACTACGGAACCAAAATAAAAGAAGAACCCCAAATCGATAAAGGTCCCCGATCGACCCCAAGCTGGGCTCCACTCTTGATCAACTAGAGCGAAACAACACAAAGGGCAAGATCTTCATCAAGCTCCTCCTTGAGCTTGGTTGCGCCACCTTTCATTAACATAGGCACCGCAAACTGGTTTTGGAAGTATCCGGTGAGCCACGAGGACTCGACAATCTCATTACCATGGGTATCAAGACTAGCAAAGCTTAAAGGGAAAGGAAGGGGTAAAGTGGTGAGGTTGCAGCAGCGGCTAAGCAAATATGGTGGCTAACATACATAAATGAGAGCGAGAAAAGAACAAGCGGAGCGGTCGTGAAGCTAGCAATGATCAAGAGGTGATCTTGAACACCTACTTCGTCAAACATAACACGAAACCGTGTTCACTTCCGGACTCCGAGAAGAGACCATCACGACTACACACGCTGTTGATGCGTTTTATTTCGGATCTGGTGTCAAGTTATCTACAACCGGACATTAACAAATTCCCATCTGCCACATAACCGCGGGCACGGCTCTCGAAAGTTTAAACCCTACAGGGGTGTCCCAACTTAGCCCATGACAAGCTCTCGCGATCATCGAAGGAATAGACCTTCACCCAGGAAGACCCGATCAGTCTCGGAATCCCGCTACATCAAGACATTTCGACAATGGTAAAACAAGACCAGCAAAGCCGCCCGAATGTGCCGACAAATCCTGATAGGAGCTGCACATATTTCGTTCTCAGGGCACACCGGATTGTCCAAACTTCCGGTAGGCCAGCCCAGAGTTGCCCCAGTACACCGTGGTGACGGTTTGGACCAACACTCACGATGAGCACCTGGCCGGGGGGTAAAATAAGATGACCCTCGAGCGCGACTCCCAAGGGAAAAAAAGGGCTAGGTGAGGCAAATGGTAAAAGTCAATGTTGGGCCTTCTTTGGACAAGTTTTATTCAAAGCGAACTGTCGGGGGGTCCCATAAATCACCCGACAGCGTTAGGAGCATAAAATCCGGGAACATAACACGGTATGGCGGAAACAAGAGGCGGCAAGAGTGGAACAAAACATCGGGCATAAGGCCGAGCCTTCCACCCTTTACCAAGTATATAGATGCATTAATAATATAAGAGATATTGTGATATCCCAGCAAATCCTGTACACCATGGAGAAATCTTCAACTTCACTGCAGCTAGCAGCGCTACAAGAGGGGCTGAGCAAAGCGATAACATGGCCAAACAACGGTTTGCATAGGAAGGTGTCAAAGGTTAGAGGTTCATGGCAATATGGGATGGCTTGATAAGCGGTAATAGGTAGCGCGACATAGCGATAGAACGAAGCAACTAGCATAGCAATGATAGTAGTGAGATCGAGTAGCGGTCATCTTGCACGAAATCCCGCAAGGAAGAAGAACGAGTCCATGAAGAAGGCGAACGGATGAAGCGGAACCAACCGTGAGCGAACGAATCCTCACAATCGCATTGCAAGCGGAACTATCGATAAGAAGCACACAACATAGTAAACACGCCACACATGAACATGACATGATGCACAACAAGCATGATGCATGACCAAGCTACATGAAGCTACTCATGGCAAGAGATGATGCACACAAGAACAACACATCAAGGCAAGTTTAAATGAGGTAGAACAACATATAACAATTCGGTAAGTCCTCATATGCATATTTCGAAATTGGTCCAGAACTGAATAAACCTTATGTTCAAGTTGTTAAACAGCAAGTTAAGATGCTCCAAGAGGATCTACACGAAATTCTAGTCAAGTTACATATAAAGTTCATTAGATTCGAGACTACGGGCTAGAAGATATGAGCAAAACAAGTTAAGCATGGCATTGATGCAAAATGCACCCAAACATCAAGCAAACACACCAAAACAAGGATGCAACATGATAATATGAAGCTACATGCAAAAACAAGCAAGTTTCATATAGAGCACACTCAAAAGCGAACAGCGGTGCAACACACACACACACACTATACAAGTCATAGCAACAATCATCCATACATGACAACTAGGCATCTTACAAGCATCAAAACAACATGCTACATCACCCCAACATAATAACAAAAGGCATGGGCATGAAGTACTGGTAAAGCATAGCAAAACATGAACACTGAGCTATCTCTAGAAATCAATGGATCATGCTCAAAAAGACATGGAGATATTGCAAATAATAACAGATTTAGGACTTTGCGTAAATAACATCGAGGTTGCAATGTTTAGAGCTATCAAACAACATGTTACAGGAACTTATCATGGCAAACAAAGACATGGCATGATACTACTAATAGCATTGATCAAAAGTCCCTTACTGACCATAAGCCAAAAAGGCACGGAAAATATGATGGCACCCATGTAAACATGGCAAGTTATATTACAGATTCATACATGGCAGGAATAACAATAAGTAGGCATGTTCGTGAGCTTGAACCACTCACCACAGAGCAATACATGGCATGGCAGGGCTACCAACAGCAAGAATACATGTTTATGAAGCTAATCATGGCAATAGCAAGGTCATAGGGTGCATGGATCACTAGGAAAACACATGGGAACAAGTGAACTTAATGTTAACAGGCTGACAACAACATTTTCAAGCAACTTTGGATCAAGAAATGAACATGTTCCAGCAGGCTATAATTGCAACCAAGGGCATGAATGGATAGAGCATGACATTTATATCAAAACATGTTTATAGAGCATCTCCAGATTATGCATAGAATGATTAGTAGAAGCATGTTAACATAGCAACAAAACATAACAGAATCGCCTAGCAAAGCGATATGACAACTACCCTACTTAGCAAGCTTGATACACTCAGCACACAACTCACAAAAATACAAGGTCAACACCTCTGGAAAGATGGCATGGCATAGTTCAACATTCATGTAGAGCTCAACCTCATAGGATGCACACATAAATCATGGCAAAAATGATAAAACGACAAGTTATAACAGTTTATTGATTAACATCAACATGCACTCTTCCAATGACATTTGGGCATCAAGATGAGCTCAAATGAAAATGATGCAATGGAATGAAATGAAGTACTCGTCGAGACGAACAATTTAACATATTATACACACGAAACGGACTACGGATGCAGAGATGTGATGGCATGAACATGGCAAGTTTTTGTCGAAATGTGGGACTTAGCAGTTTAAAAAAAAACAGTCGCGCAGAGTACTATTCGACGACTAGGCGAGGGATAGGATCGGCGGGGCGCTCACCTCATGGCTCGGCCTGGTTGCGGGGAGGATGGAGGTAGGCTGTTGGTGGGCTGGGGCGAGGCGAGGCCGAGCCATTGGCGCTGGCTTGGGCGGGACCACGGACGCTCTCTCTCACGATCCGTCGGGATCGAGAAGAGCGGCGGCGGGCGTGGCCAAGGCGGGAGCAGCCTGGGCGGCATGCTCAGGCTCAGGCCTCGGGGCTCGGCATGGGCCCAGCCGGAGACGGCAATGCAGGTGTGATGGCCGGAGGCCACGTGGCACCTTGCGTATACGGTTAAAGACGGGAAGAGAGGCGGCCGGGACGTGTCCAGTCTGCATCGGACACGTCCGTGTGTGCGAGGGAGATTTTAGGGTTAGGGGAAAATGATTCGGAAATTTGGAGGGAGGGCATATTTATAGGTAGAGGAAGCTAGGAGTGTCCAAATGAGGAGCGGTTTTGCCACTTGATCGTGATCGAACGCCGAGAGGATGGAGGGAGTTTGCTCGGCTTTGGGCCACTTTGGAAGGGTGTTGGGCTGCAACCAAAGAGGGCTTCGCGGTTACCCGGTTAACCGTTGGAGTACCAAACGACCTCCAAATGGCACGAAACTTGACAGGCGGTCTACCGGTGCTATACCAAGGCCGCTTGGCAAACCTCGGTCCATTCCGAGAAAGTTTAACACCCGCTCACAACAGGAGAGAAGAAGGGGACGCCGGAGGACATAGGAGCGCCGGATTACAAAACGGACAACGGGGAAAATGCTCGGATGCATGAGACGAACACGTATGTAAAATGAAATGCACATGATGACATGATAAAATGCAAATGATGACATGGCAAAGTGCAACACGCAAGCGCATGACATGGCAACGACAGCGAATAACTGGCGGACACCTGGCGCATCGAATCCGGGGTGTTACAACACTCCACCACTACGAGAGGATCTCGTCTCGAGATCTAGGATGGCACCGGAGGGAAAAGGAAGAGGAGAGGTAAAACAAAGTTGCTTCTTTGACGAACGAGTGAAAACCATGAACCTTGAGGGGTTGAGCAATTTAGAAGAAAGAGTACAACAGAGATGAACGAGATTGCAAACAATCCGTTAGAAAAGAGGAACAAGGAGTATTACGAGAACTTGAAGGTTGCAAATACATGAATCAAGAGTTTAATGGACAGGATAGAATTCAAAACCATTGCGGTTAAAACAAGATGGGAGAGGAAGAATTCAGGCAGCACTCCGGTTGAAAGAAGAAGGAAAACTTGATAGGATGAGTTGATATTGAGGAGATGATACAACACTCCGGTTGGAAATGGAGGAATAGAATTTGAACTTGGCAAAATGAAAGCACTTGGATGAGACTCTGGTTAAAAGAGGAATGATAGACACAACAGTTCGGTTAAATGGATAAGCATGTAAAGGAACATGATCTTGATAAAACAAGACGGTGGTTCAAAGAGAGCAACATCACAATGCCTCCGGACGAAGGAATAGAAGATAGATCGCGGAATAAGAGAGCGGAGAAGGAAATGATAACTTCTACCACAATTGAATTTGGGAAGCATCCTTCCAAGAAGGTTAGAGACGGAGTTGTTGGAAAATCAACAACGAGAAGCACAAGCTTGTTGTGGCTTATGGAAAACATCTCAAAACTATGGGGTGACAACCGGCCACTAATGGAAACAATTGACTTGATTGAGAGCACCAAAGAGATGAAAAACTTCTTCATCGAGATGAGAAGGAGAAAATTGGATCATTGATAAGCACCACAATAGCAACATTCCTTAGGGAAGGCTTTAGGTGAAATCTATACCAAGATAACTCTAGAGAAGAGATTGATGGATTTAAAATACCTCATTCTTGATAACATGTGAATCATGAAACACGAACTCAAATATTCAAGAATGACATAACACCATCTCAAAAGATAAGGTAGAAAGAATTGCACTCCGGATTACCATATGAAGAAAGCTTGAGCTCCTTAGGAAAGAATCTCGATGAAAACTTTGGGAAGGGAATTAAATCCTTGATGAACCATCATGTAGAACCTCCATGAAGAACTCCGGTAAACAAAAGGAATGAAAAGAAAGAGAAATTGAAAACACAAGGTGAATCCTTGCAATGATTTAGATGGATCTCCGTGATAATTAGAGCTTGGAACTCCGGGAAAAAAGAGAAGATGAAACAAATGAAACCGAGAATTTTAAGGGCCTCCAGAATAAAGAATTAATCACTTGGATGAACAAGAATAAGAATTATGTTATGCTTATCCTTCACCAATTAAATTGATGACAATCAACGGATTTGGCATACTACTTATTCTCGTAGAAAGGATTAAAAGAGATATAGCGTAAACTTGAGAAGGTATTGATGGAATCACCGGTGGGATTTGGAAACAACGAATGAATTGATATGATAACAAAGGAAGTGAAATCTTGAACGAACCACCGTAAGAATTGAAAATGAATGTAGCAAAGGCACAATTCACCGGGAAGAATTTGAAAATGAATGAAGATACTTGAAGTGATTTAGATACATGAGAACGAAGAGAACATGAACTGATTAGAGGATATTTGAACGAATCACCGGTAAGATTTGGAGAATGATAGTTACACGCTGAGAATAAAGAATTAAGACGTGATGACCTTGAGGAAAGAAATGGAAACAACTCATGAAATGCTCGGATGGTAAAAAGAATTCTCACAATCGAAAACAATTATGAGGATGGCATGAAGCTAGAACCATGAATCTTCAAGAGATTGGACCAAGATTTAAGAGAAACTCTTCTTGGTCTTCAAAGATGATAATGACGAAACACCACCAAAATTACTGAGACACTCCGGAGAATTAAAAGAGGAAAGGTTGAGCCAAAGATGAAAAGAATTTGAAAGCGATCTTGGAGATGGCATCAGACTGATGATAATTCATTCTTACGTCAACTTGGAAATGAATTTGAGAATCGCTCCGGAATAATTAGAAGAGTCAAGTAAGATCCTGGGAAAAGACCTGTGGGTTAGGGCCCACTAAAGAGATAACACCGTTGGAAATGATTTTAAAGAGAAATTGCACCGGTTGAATTAAATGACTTGAATGAGATACCAATCTCGAAAGAGCTTAAACGAATGCAGAGTGGAAACACGAATCTTCGAGATATCTTGAGCACTCGGAATAACAAATAGCGAGAAGCGGAATGATAATGAGGTGCACGGTATGAGAAGACATTGAAATGAGGAAAAAGGTATGATCAACAAAACTTGACTTGAATCCACGGAGAAGAAACAACAATGAAGGATGATGAACTTGAAGCTCGTGAGCATCTTCATGGGAAATCACGGATAAGAACATTGATTGAAAAGAATGAAGAGACTTCACATGAATAAATGGATACTTGATTAAGAAATCTGTGTCCTTGAAGAAAAAGGGTGGGAGGGCCGGAAAACATAGACAACTTGGGATGGATGAAACAAACACCGTTGAGAAAACTTAGAATTGATCTTGCGGATGGGGAGAATGATGGGATCATCTCGAAGAGAAGCGCACCGGTTGGAAAAAGAATTAACATGACAACCTCAATGATCAAAAGGATTAGTATTCACATAGCAATATGAGAACACCATTTAGGAAAAGGTATGGATTCAACATTTGACATTGAAGCAACTCAAATACCACAAATAAAACAAAACAAAGGATTTGGCTTGCAGAATAAGCCGAAACAAATACATATGATAGAGATTTACCCAATCCCATATCATGCATCTCATCGGAAAGATATTCTAGGAGCTACTTGAATTCCCACCTATAAACTCCCAAAACTTTCTAGTTATGCAATCTGGTGTTGGGGATACGAGGGAAGCAATATATCTCACCCAAACTAACAATACCTACATCCAAATTGTATCCATCCGTCAACACATAACCAAGAAACCTTCGAAATCGTGTACCCCAACCTTGAAAAGCATCCGTTATCTGAGTCAAGGCAATACTCCGTACTCACCTCGATCTTGGGTTAGCGGGGTTATCTCACCAACAAGCGCATAAAAGAGATTTTCGATGTCGGCGTACTAAACTCGGGTATTCGAGAACTGCAGCGATAAAATTATGATGACAACACCTCGAGCTCAACTCCGGGACACCTCCACTAAAAAAACCCTGCCGACGGAGGCACCAAGACAATGTTGTCATCATAAAACCATCGAACGATTCTAAGATACGGCGTGATCCTAAAATTTTTTAGTGAAATTTGAGAAGAGAAGAGTCAAAACTCTATGTCGGGAGACCTCACGAGCGACGAAGGGTAAGAGGAGTATAAAAATTCCTAACTCTCCGATATATATAATCCTAAATGACTCAAAACATTTTCTAGACACAACTCGGCCGCTAAAAGCGATCAAGCGGTGGGGCTCCTAAGGTGAGGATGGCTCGATTACCAACTTAGCGCCCTCGATGCGGCTATATCTCCCACGTGTCGAAGCACGACTTAGAGGCATAACCGCATTGAAAGCAATGTTGCAAGTGAGGTAATCTTCACACAACCCAAGTAATACATAAGGAAAGAGATACATAGTTGGCTTACAATCACCACTTCACACAAATACATGAATAAAACATTACATCATCGAGATACAATCAAGGTCCGACTACGGAACCAAAATAAAAGAAGAACCCCAAATCGATAAAGGTCCCCGATCGACCCCAAGCTGGGCTCCACTCTTGATCAACTAGAGCGAAACAACACAAAGGGCAAGATCTTCATCAAGCTCCTCCTTGAGCTTGGCTGCGCCACCTTTCATTAACATAGGCACCGCAAACTGGTTTTGGAAGTATCGGTGAGCCACGAGGACTCGACAATCTCATTACCATGGGTATCAAGACTAGCAAAGCTTAAAGGGAAAGGAAGGGGTAAAGTGGTGAGGTTGTAGCAGTGGCTAAGCAAATATGGTGGCTAACATACGCAAATGAGGCGAGAAAAGAACAAGCGGAGCGGTCGTGAAGCTAGCAATGATCAAGAGGTGATCACGAACACCTACTTCGTCAAACATAACACGAAACCGTGTTCACTTCCGGACTCCGAGAAGAGACCATCACGGCTACACACGGTTGATCGTTTTATTTGGATCTGGTGTCAAGTTATCTACAACGGACATTAACAAATTCCCATCGCCACATAACCGCAGCACGGCTCTCGAAAGTTTAAACCCTACAGGGTGTCCCAACTTAGCCCATGACAAGCTCCGCGATCATCGAAGAATAGACCTTCACCCGGAAGACCCGATCAGTCTCGGAATCCGCTACATCAAGACATTTCGACAATGGTAAAACAAGACCAGCAAAGCCGCCCGAATGTGCCGACAAATCCCGATAGGAGCTGCACATATTTCGTTCTCGTGGCACACCGGATTGTCCAAACTTCGGTAGGCCAGCCCGAGTTGCTCAGGTGGTACACCGGCGGTCGACGGTTTGGACCAACACTCACGACGAGCACCGGCCGGGGGTAAAAATAAGATGACCCTCGAGGCGCGACTCCCAAGGGAAAAAAGGGCTAGGTGAGGCAAATGGTAAAAGTCAATGTTGGGCCTTCTTTGGACAAGTTTTATTCAAAGCGAACCGCTGGGGGTCCCATAAATCACCCGACAGCGTTAGGAGCATAAAATCCGGGAACATAACACGGTATGGCGGAAACTAGGGCGGCAGAGTGGAACAAAACACCGGGCATAAGGCCGAGCCTTCCACCCTTTACCAAGTATATAGATGCATTAATAATATAAGAGATATTGTGATATCCCAACCAAAATCCTGTCCACCATGGAGAAATCTTCAACTTCACCTGCAGCTAGCAACGCTATAAGAGGGGCTGAGCAAAGCGGTAACATGGCCAAACAACGGTTTGCATAGGAAGGTGTCAAAGGTTAGAGGTTCATGGCAATATGGGATGGCTTGATAAACAGGTAATAGGTAGCGCAGCATAGCGATAGAACGAAGCAACTAGCATAGCAATGATAGTAGTGAGATCCGAGGGTAGCGGTCATCTTGCACGAAATCCCGCAAGGAAGAAGAACGAGTCCATGAAGAAGACGAACGGATGAAGCGGAACCAACCGTGAGCGAGCGAATCCTCACGATCGCAGCGAAAGCAGGAACTATCGAGAAGAAGCACACAACATAGTAAACACACCACACATGAACATGACATGATGCACAACAAGCATGATGCATGACCAAGCTACATGAAGCTACTCATGGCAAGAGATGATGCACACAAGAACAACACATCAAGGCAAGTTTAAATGAGGCCGGGAACAACATATAACAATTCGGTAAGTCCTCATATGCATATTTCGAAATTGGTCCAGAACTGAATAAACCTTATGTTCAAGTTGTTAAACAGCAAGTTAAGATGCTCCAAGAGGATCTACACGAAATTCTAGTCAAGTTACATATAAAGTTCATTAGATTGAGACTACGGGCTAGAAGATATGAGCAAAACAAGTTAAGCATGGCATTGATGCAAAATGCACCCAAACATCAAGCAAACACACCAAAACAAGGATGCAACATGATAATATGAAGCTACATGCAAAAACAAGCAAGTTTCATATAGAGCACACTCAAAAGCGAACAGCAAAGGCAACACACACACACACACTATACAAGTCATCGCAACAATCTGTCCATAACAGCAACTAGGCATCTTACAAGCATCAAAACAACATGCTACATCACCCCAACATAATAACAAAAGGCATGGGCATGAAGTACTGGTAAAGCATAACAAAACATGAACACTGAGCTATCTCTAGAAATCAATGGATCATGCTCAAAAAGACATGGAGATATTGCAAATAATAAGATTTAGGACTTTGCGAAATAACATCGAGGTTGCAATGTTTAGAGCTATCAAACAACATGTTACAGGAACTTATCATGGCAAACAAAGACATGGCATGATACTACTAATAGCATTGATCAAAAGTCCCTTCTGACCATAAGCCAAAAAGGCACGGAAAATATGATGGCACCCATGTAAACATGGCAAGTTATATTACAGATTCATACATGGCAGGAATAACAATAAGTAGGCATGTTCGTGAGCTTGAAGCACTCACCACAGAGTAATACATGGCATGGCAGGGCTACCAACAGCAAGAAGACATGTTTATGAAGCTAAGCATGGCAAGAGCAAGGTCATAGGGTGCATGGATCACTAGGAAAACACATGGGAACAAGTGAACTTAATGTTAACAGGCTGACAACAACATTTTCAAGCAACTTTGGAGCAAGAACTGAACATGTTCCAGCTGGCTATAATTGCAACCAAGGGCATGAATGGATAGAGCATGACATGTATATCAAAACAAGTTTATAGAGCATCTCCAGATTATGCATAGAATGATTAGTAGAAGCATGTTAACATAGCAACAAAATATAACAGAATCTGCCTAGCAAAACAGTAACAACAACTACCCTACTTAGCAAGCTTGATACACTCAGCACACAACTCACAAAAATACAAGGTCAACACCTCTGGAAAGATGGCATGGCATAGTTCAACATTCATGTAGAGCTCAACCTCATAGGATGCACACATAAATCATGGCAAAAATGATAAAACAGCAAGTTATAACAGTTTAATGATTAACATCAACATGCACTCTTCCATGACATTTGGGCATCAAGATGAGCTCAAATGAAAATGATGCAATGGAATGAAATGAAGTAATCGTCGAGACGAACAATTTGACATATTATACGCACGAAAGGAGACTACGGATGCGAGAGATGTGATGGCATGAACATGGCAAGTTTTTTGCGAAATCTGGGACTTAGCAGTTTTTAAAAAAAACAGATCGGGTATGAGTACTATTCGACCTTAGGCGAGGGATAGGATCGGCAGGGGAGCGCTCACCTGCGGGCTCGGCCCGATTCTTGAGGGAGGATGGAGGTAGGCTGATGGGCCGGGCCGAGGCGAAGGCACTATTCTTGGGCCAGCCCATGGGACGCCTCTCTCTCCCAATCCGTCGGGATCGAGAAAGGCGTGTGGTGGCGCGGGAGCAGGCGCGGGAGCCAAAGGGCGGCGCTCGGGCCTCGGGCTGGCACGGCCCGAGCCGGCTGGACGGCGGCGTGTGTGGCCGAGAGGCCACGTGGCACTGTGGTAGGCCGAGGGGCGGCCGGACGTGTCAGTGTGATCGGACACGTCCGATGGCGGCACGAGGGAGATTTTTAGGGTTAGGGAAAATGATCCGAATTTTGGAGGAGAGGCATATTTATAGGTAGAGGAAGCTAGGAGTGTCCAAATGAGGGCGGTTTCGCCCCGTGATCGTGATCGAACGCAGCCGAGAGCATGGAGGGAGTTTGCTGGGCTTTGGGCCACTTTGGAAGGGTGTTGGGCTGCAACTCAAAGAGGGCTTTCACGGTTACTTCGTTAACCGTTGGAGTATAAACGACCTCCAAATGGCACGAAACTTGACAGGCGGTCTACCGGTGCTATACCAAGGGCTTGGCAAACCTCAGTCCATTTCGAGAAAGTTTAACACCCGCTCACAACAGAGAGAAGAAGGGGCCAGGAGGACATAGGGCGCCGGATTACAAAGCGGATAACGGGAAAATGCTCGGATGCATGAGACGAACTGTCACACCTGCATTTTGTAACATTTCTTTTTCATTAATAAAGCATGAAAATTTGGACCAACAAAAACTTTTGCATTATTTGGCTTTTATTTGAAGTTGGTTTTCTCTCTGTGCTTCTTTTCAAGTGCTTCTTGAAGTCAACTACTCTACCCTCTATACTCCATCTCCTTACCCCAAGCTTCTGACCAATGACCAAGCCATGTGAATAGTGCAATATAGAATTTTCTTACAAAATAATTTGGCGAGAAAGTATTTTCTAAAATTAGATTTCCAAAACCCTGAATTGAGGTTTGCAATGCAAGTACTTGATTAAGGGCAGTAAAAATCTTTCCAAAAATATATTTGACTCCTATTAGATATAGGATGCCCAGGAACCACAAAAATATAATTTTAAAAGTTACTGTTCTATTTTATTTAAAGGCTTTTTCTTAAGGCCAGAAATGGTCTTTAATAGGAAAAAAATTACTTTACTGTTTCAAAAATATTTGACAAAATTTAGGGAAACTCATAGGACATATATTGTCCATATATAAGAGTTTCAACACCTGGTCATGTTCAAAATATTGGTCAAATCCCTCTAAAACCCTTTCTGGATATTTCAAGCTTTTGAAATATTTACAAAGGAAATATTCTCCAAAAATTCCAGGAAAATTCTATCATGTCACATATGACATATCTGATGATCTTGCCAAGTCTCATGACTTGGAGAACAAGATAACATCATCAAAATCCCTCAAAACCATTTCTGTCCAATCTAAAGTTTGATCAACTTTACATTGCCAAGTATGTCCAAATGTGCTCAAACTTGGTGGACATGCTTCATTGGTCTAATGATGCATCTGGACCAAATGGCACAGGTTGGAGAAGAGGAAATCTTGGTCAAAGTGCCTCAAAACCCTCTCGACCAAAATCAAGTTTGAACCACTTTGCACTACCAACTTTTCTCCAAGACCCCAACTTTGGTGAGCCTGATCATGTGACCAAATAAGGCTACCACACCAAGTGGTACATCAAGGAGAAATGATCTACTCCAATGGATCTACACAAATCCTTTACTGCCCATTTCTAGGGTTTGCAAGAGTTGCATTGGCAACTTTGTCCTATTAAGCTCAAAATGGGTGGAAGGCCCTAAATATATGTGACATTTCACCCCTTGGAGTATCTTGGCCAGTGGGAGTCATTAGCCTACCCAAAACTTCATCAAACACCTTCGGCAAAATACTAAAAGCCTATTTTGCCACTTTCACTAATCTCCTTGAGTTCATCTTTTGCCACAACCCTCCTCACTCCCCTCTCATCCTTAGACACTTTTCTACCGAAGAAGCAATGTGGAGGAAGGGGAATCACGTTGTCCTCTCGACAGCAGCTTCCCTTCTCTCTCACAGCCTCTCTCTCTCTCCTCTGCACACCAGAGCATCCAGGCCCTTTCTCGCCATGTCCCTTCCTTTGTAGCCTCCAGACAGAGAAAGGGCCAGCCTTGCGACACGGAAAACCAGCGGATGCGGCCAAAGTCGCGCTCTGGGCGCTGCCAGCGCCGACCGTTGGCCGCGCCTCCCGACCGCCTCGTGCCTTCCCATCGCGCCCGGTGATGTGCCTCGGCGTCTGCGACAGCGCCGTCAGTCCCTTTGTCTCCCCTCTCTCTCCCCTCCTGCAGCGTGCCCAGCCCGCCCGGCTCGGCCAATGTCCGGCCTCACAGCGCTGGGCGCCAGAGCCCCTCGCTCTCTCTCCTTCTCCTGGCACCCTACTCCATCCCCACGAGCGCGTGGACAGCTCAAACTCCTCTCCACGGCCTCCAGAGCTGATCCATGCGGGCGCCCGAGGCCACGCCCACAGTGAACCCAGCCAGCCTATATAAGGCACTCCAGAGCCTCTCTCTTCCTCCTGCCGCCTCCTCCACACCCAATCCACCCCGGAACCACACACTCGCTCCAGGGGGCCCGAGCTCGAGATCGAGCTCGAGCTCCGCCGCCTCGGGTCACCGTCGTCTGCGGGTACAGCCTCCTCCGCCCGTTCTCCCTCGAATCGGACTCCCTCGCCTCCTGATGCTTTCCCTCTCTTTCCCCTCGTTTTGCAGCAGGAACGGCCGGAGCCACCGGCGCCCAAGCACCTCCGCCGGGACCTCGTCGCCGGCCAAGCGAGCCACCCCGCGACCGTCTCCACCACCACCGAACCGCGACTCGCTCCTGAGTCCAGCGGTAGCCTCTGCGCCCTTCCGTGCCTGTATCGCCGGCGAAGCTCGCGTCGCCTCTGGCGGAGGTGAGCAGACGACCGCCGTGGGGCCGACGGTCGACCTCACATACGACGGGTGGGATCCACCGTCGGGTTTAAACGTCTTGTGGCCAAGACCGATCCGCCGTCGGGCCGAGGCGTATTCAGCCTTTACGCCTTCGACGTGGCGGCGCGTGGGCTGGGTTTCCCCCCCCCGGGCCTGCTGCTGTTGTGGCCTCTCTAGCCCAGTGGCACAGCGCCGTTTACCTTTTTCCTTTTCTGTAATATTTCCAAATATTCCACAGGGCAGAATATTAATCCAAATACATTGATTCCAATTTCTAAATTCCTAGAATATTGCAATCTATTTAATGGTGCAACATTCACTCAAATCCAACCACCTTTTCTTCTCTGTAAATATTTAAATGTGGTTTTTAGCATTTAAATGAGCCTTTGAAAATCCATAACTCCTATTTTGCTGCTCCAGAACCAAAACCAAAAGTTGCCCCTTTCCTAGCCTTCCTCCTAGTATTTTACAAAATTAAGTTGACATTTTTTGAGCACTTTGACTTTTCTGTTTTATTATAGCCTTATTTTTCCGTTGTTTTCTTGCAACGTTAGATCCCGTGTTGTGAGGTAGCTGAGGAAGAAGGAGGAGCAACTGAAGACTTTGAAGATCAAGCCAACCAAGGCAAGCAGCCTTTTGACCATGACTATGACACCCCTTTATATGCATGCCATGTTTAGCTCTTTATTAATGATGCATCGGAATCATGATGACATGGTGAACCACGTGGGTTGGTTGCCACGATTACTTCCTCGTTGATACTTGCATTGTGCATGGCCCTACCTTCTTATGAGGGTTATGCCGGTGGGAGTAGCTAGGATGCAAATGTAGATGCTACGCAAATGGGATGGGTTTGTGCATGGTGAAGGAAGCAATACGATTTCAAAAGTCTTTTTCGAAAACCCCGTCGGGTGCCACTTATGCCCGAGGGAGATGATGAGATGGGTGACCACTTGATGGCGAAGTGGTGTGCCAAGGAAGTGGGTGTTGTTTTCAAAGCGGATTGGTCGGAGTTCGACCGTTATCCCAACCTTACATGCGACCACTCTACCCTTATATGGGAAAGGGCATTATCGAGTACCTAGACCGATACTAGCTTGGAGCCCGCATTACTAGTGACGAGGAGAGTCGGTGCTCTCTCTTGGGGCGGGTCGTGCCGGTAGGGCGGCCATGACTGTTTTGTGAGCACCGGACACACCGTTGGTACCCGTGCTTGTGGTATGTGATGAATATGGGGCGAGGCTCCGCAACTTTATGATGAGAAATGTTTGGCACGGGGCTACTACTAATCGAGTGGACTCCATGTTAGTGTCGTTTAGGGAAAGGTAGTGATCGGTGCTTACCGGGTGCTTGAGGTACCGCTGGTCGTGGATTGACACGGAAGTTCCCGGATCTAGTGGGTAAAGTGTGCAACCTCTGCAGAGTGTAAAACTATTCGAATAGCCGTGTCCACGGTCATGGACAGTTGGGTAACCGCTCTTGGGCTACGTCCACTTGTTTTCAAATCCAGTGTGTGTGAGATGATGGTGTTGTCATGGATCAAGTCAAGGACTTGACACGATTGAGATGGGTTGGTGCCCACTCTGTTTATGATAAATGGGTAGGTGCCCATTCTATTTATGTTGATATCTGTGACCAATTCTTATGGTTACTTAAATCCTCTTGATGCATGCTTTATAGGATGTTGAACATGTCCTGCACTCAAAACTAGCTTTATGCAAAACTTTACCTATGTCATGCATTCTTGTACCTTGAACCAAATCATGGGTTGCTTGCAGTACATTCAAAGTACTCATTGGCTTGCCACTGGTTATTTAATTGACCAGGCATGGAAGAACCGGAGTTGAAGAAGAGTTCTTTGGAGCGATCATGCGAACTAGGGCGTTTCAGTCGATGAATGCCTGTAGGGTTAAGGCAGATGGCATGGGTTCTACTTATCGATGGCGTTTTCGCTGCTATGTTTCATTTGATGTTCAGCCCTTAAGGCTTTATCGATGTAAGACTTGACCATGTCGGTCTCTATTTGTGTAAGGCGGTATGTATGGATGTAAGACTCTTGTTATTCAGCTTACGTGTGTTCGGTGAGCATTGATCTCGGGATCATTTGTACCGCGTGCATTCGGTGATCACGACTTGCAGTCGGGGTCCCCCAGAGCTAGTATCGAGCCATCTGTTGTAGGGAAGCCTTAGTTAGCATGGACGTTAGTTAGGCGAGACTATCCCTAGATTACCCATATACCCATGTTTTATGTTAGCATCCCAAACACAGTCACATTCCTTTATTGACCCTTCCCTTCCACTTTTGTAGATGGCATTGCGTGCGAGGATTTCGACCCTTTGGGTTTCCGTGCTTCTTGAGGATAGCCTCGGGAAGTGCCGATTCACTCGAGTCCCCACCTTCTCCTACCACGAGCCTTTGGTCGGCGGCACCAAGAAGGAGTATCACGTGGAGGTAGTCGTGAGGGCGAATGGCGCCTGACGAGCTGGTTCTTTGAGGACCCCGGATGGCGACCTTGCTTCTCGCCGTGGAGACTGCCGCCTCAAGGCACCGACTTCGCCTCCGAGATCTCCTGCCAGAGATGGCGAGAGAGCCAGCCACTCGTTACTGCCTTATCGTAAGGAAGGTGATGGCGAGAGCAGCGCACCAGCACCACCCTTGGGCGAGGACTTCTCTCCGCTTCGGACCTACTTCACTTGTGTGCCGGCGATCCGCACGGCACTGGCCTCGAGTCGACGAGACTTGGAGGAAACTCCGCGAGACCAAGGAGCTCCTCCGATAGTTCAGATGAAGGCGGACAGGATCAAGAAGGATGGAGCACCTGGACAGCCAGCAGATAGGTGTCGAGGCGGACGACCCCCACAGTCGCGACGTCTCGAGGGAGCACCTCAACCACGCCGTATGATGGCAAAGGAGTACCGTAACCTCTTCACGACGCCACCAACAAAGCAGCGCCGTGTTCAGCTCCTTCACTCCTCCACTTCCTCAAGCGATGAGGAGACCAAGACGGATGAAGATGAGGAGGAAGACCAGAGGAGCAGTACCCGACCGAGCATTCCACCACTTAGACTCCGTTCGGGACTAGGATAGGCTAGCTCGTAGCCTATGGTAGGATAGGTCGTGTACCCCTTTTGAATCGAGTCCTTGTAATGGTTCTTATGAAACCATGTTATGTTATGTTTGCTTTCAACTTGCTTTGATGAAGTCGTACATTTCCTTCGGGAACTTGTGGCGACTACATTCCCCATTTGGTTTTAATGCATGAGTTGGCCCTTGGCCTTTGTTTAACAAATTGTGTCACACCACCCCTTACTAGGCATTCCATCTATCTTGCTTTCCCTCATTGTTGTTCCCAATCATGAGACCTTGACCGCTCAACAGGATGCTGTTGTAACACGTCTTGGTACCTCTACCCAGCCGCAAGAAGCCGGAGGTTCTGCTGAGGCCGAGCCAGCCAGACCAAGCCCAAGCGGCGACTCCACCACCACCACCTCCTCCAAGCATGGATATGGCTCAGCTTCTCCAAGCTTTTCGAGAGGCGCCAAGCCAACACTGCAGCCCTCGGATGATTGCTCAGGTGTCAACCGCCAATGGTGAGGCACGACCATGGGCGTTCCACCTTGGTGGAGTTCAAGAAGCATGCACCACCCACTTTCATCGAGGCTGCTGAACCCCTGGATGCAGGCATCGGGTCCGCACTATTGAGGATCTGCTGGCACTAGTCGGATGCGAGGACCGGATAAAGTGGCATATGCCTTGTGCTCGGGGGACTGCAGAGCTTGGTGGGATGGATTCAAGGCTATGCATGTGGAGCAAGATATCACTTGGGACACCTTCAAGGCGGAATTCCAAGGCCCACATCCCTTCTAGACTCATGGCCATCTAGAAGCGTGAGTTCCGAGCCCGAAGCAAGGTAGTAGCTTGTCAAGGAGTACATGCACGAAGTTCGGTGTTCTCTCAAGGTATGCCCCGAGGATGTCAAGACCGATGCTGCCAAAAGGGCGCTTCATGGAAGGCCTTAACGGACTCTGCGAGTACTCGCTTGTTGTGTGTGACTGCCCAACCTTTCTGATCTGGTGAACAAAGGCGCTCATGCTTGAGGACAAGCGGCGTGCCTTGGATGACACTAAATAAGCGCAAGATGATCGGCAAGGGTAGCTCCAGCAACGAAGCCTCGCCCGTGGCAGCCAAACCGGTCAAGCCAACCTATCAAGAGCCAAGAGCTCCTGCACCTCGCACCAACTATCCACCTCAGCAGTATGCCAACCCGAAGCCAGCTTACAACAACCCCAATAACAATCTTTGGCAAGGCGTCGTCCCCAATCAAGTCACTTGTTTGGATGTGGACAGCCAGGGCATTACTCCAAGAATTGCCCCAACAAGAAGCCCGGCGCCGCCCCAATAATGCGCAGAACCCAGGACAAGGCCGTGGAATGCCACCGAGGAACCAAGCTCCCATAACTTGCCCAACAATGGCGGTCGTGTGAATCATGTCACCATGGAAGAAGCCCAGAAGACCGGACGTCGTCCGGAGTGCGTTCCTTGTCAATTCAGCACCATAGCTGTTTTGTTTGATTACGGAGCCACGCATTCTTTTGTCACCCAAAGTTTTGCATTAAAAGTGGCATGACCCTACACCCCTAAACAACCCTATGGTGGTACAAACCCCGGAGGCAGAGATGAGAGCCAAGATAGGATGTAAAGGAGTCGGGATTACCATTAACGGGTAAACTTCCTAGAGACCTTATCATCCTAAAATCACAAGGCTTGGATGTGATCTTGGGAATGGATTGGCTCAGCAAGCACCAAGGCTTGATTGATTGCGCCAACCGGACGGTCACTATGACCAATGACCGAGGAGTCGAAGTCAAATTTGCCTCCAACCCTCCTCTGCTCAAGCCAACCAAGTCAAGCTGTCTGAAGTTGGATTGGAACAAGTGCGGTAGTATGCGAGTATCCCGATGTTTTTCTGACGAGCTACCGAGAATGCCTCTGACCGAGACATTGAGTTCATCATCGAGCTCATACGGGCAGGACCCATCTATAAAAGCCTTATAGAATGGGATCGGAGGAGTTAGCGAGAATTGAAGAAGCGGTGGAAGAGCGGTTGAGGAAGGGATTTATCCGCCCTAGTGCCTCCCTTGGGGATCACTGCTACATTTGTGGCAAAGAAGGGCGGTACCATCCGCTTATGCATTGACTACCGCTCCCTCAACGAGGTTACAATCAAGAACAAGTACCCACTTCCCAAGATTGAAGATCTGTTTGATCAACTCAATGGGGCCAAGGTGTTCTCCAAGATCGACCTCGGATCTGGGTACTACCAATCAAGATCGACCCCAAGATATTCGAAGGCGGCATTAAGTAACGGATATGGCTGTATGAATGCACGGTCATGTCCTTTGGATTGACCAATGCCCGACTTACTTCATGTATCTCATGAATAAGGTCTTCATGGAATATTTGGACAAGTTAGTCGTTGTCTTCATTGATGACATTCTTGTCTTCTCGAAGTCGGAAGAAGAGCACGAGCAACACTTGAGGATGGTCCTAGACAAGCTTCGAGAGCACCAAGCTGTATGCCAAGTTCAGCAAGTGTGAATTACGGCTGCGTGAAGTTGGATTCTGGGTCATGTTCTAGCGAAGAGGATTGTCGATCGACCGCCAAGATTGAAGCCGTGGTGAATGGCAATCCCGAGCAATGTGAAGGAAGTCGAAGCTTCCTCGGACTCGCGGGATATTACCGCAAGTTCGTTGAAGGATTCTCAAGCATTGCCCGACCCATGACTCAGCTCTTGAAGAAGGACAAGAAGTTTGAATGGGCCGCGAAGTGCGAAGAGAGCTTCGAGAGCTGAAGAAGAGGCTAACCACCGCTCGATTCTCGCCACACGGATATACACAAGGAGTTTGTGATATATTGTGATGCATCAAGAATCGGATGGGAGGTGTTACGATGCAAGAAAGCGAGTCGTGGCCTACCTTTCAAGGCAACTACAACCTCACGAAGAGAACTCGCTACTCATGACCTTGAGCTAGCGGCGGTGGTTCATGCCACGAAGACTTGGCGACATTACCTCTTGGGAAGCGATGTGAGATATACACGGATCACAAAAGTCTGAAGTACATTTTCACTCAAAGGAATTGAACATGAGGCGAGAAGATGGCTGGAGTTGATAAAGGATTATGACCTCGGTGTTCAATACCACCGGAAAGGCTAATGTGGTAGCGGATCGTTGAGCGGGAAGGCTTGCTCCTTGAATGCTATGCTAAAGCACAAGCTACCCGCCTTGTATGGAGAACTTGAAAGCTTGGGTTGGAACTGGTTGCACCGAGTTCTTGGCCAACCTCGAAGTTGAGCCTACCTTGATGGATGATATCAAGAAAGCTCGGAAGGGGCATGAGAGTATTGAAGGCATCAAGAGGAAGATCAAGGCGAGTGCAAAGCCTCGTGGATTCACGAGAGGATGAGGAAGGAATTGTGTGGTTTGGGAATCGCATCTGCGTGCCCAACAAGGTTGAGCTCAAGAACCTGATCTTGCAAGAAGCTCATGACAGCCCATATTCCATCCACCACAGAGGCACCAAGATGTATCAAGACACGAAGGAAAGATTTTGGTGTACGGGATGAAAAGGAGATTGCCACCTATGTTGCAAAATGTGGCGTATGCCGAGGGTCAAAGCTGAACATCGGCGACCTGCTGGATTACTCCAACCACTCAAGGTTCCCGAGTGGAAATGGGATAAAGTCGAATGGATTTCATCCTTTGGACTACCTAGGTCAAACAAGGGACATGACTCCATCTGGGTCATAGTTGACCATTTGATCAAGGTGGCCCACTTCATTCTGTCAAGACAACCTACAAGGGGAACCAGTTAGCGTCTCTACATCAACCAATTGTGAGCCTTCATGGTGTTCCCAAGGAGATTGTGTCGGATCGAGGAACCAGTTCACCTCAAGGTTTTGGAAGAAATTCCGAGAGGCCATGGGGACCAAGTTGTCCTTGAAGATTGCTTTCCACCCACGCATCGGAGGTCGAGACCAAGCAGAGTGAATCAAATACTCGAAGACATGCTCCGAGCATGTCTTAGCTTATGGAGCTAAGTGGGAAGATTGCCTCCCTTTCGCCGAGTTCTCTTACAACAAAAGTTATCGAGGCCAGCCTTGAGATGGCACCATTTGAAGTGTTATACTGAGGCGGAAGTGTCGTTACACCTCTCAAGCTGGCCGGAGACCGGAGAAGGACTTGTCTTTGGGCTCGATATCCTTCGTGAAGCGAAGAGCAAATTCAGCTTATCCGAGGCGTCTGAAGTCCGCCAAGTCAAAGCGAGAAGAGCTATGCGGACTCACGTCGCGAGACATAAACTTCGGGTTGGAGACCATGTCTATCTCCGGGTCACCCCTCTCAAAGGAGCCCAGCTTTCATGTCAAAGGAAAGCTCGACCGAGATACATTGGGCCCTTCAAGATCAGCGAGCGACGAGGAGAAGTGGCTTACCAGTTGGAACTTCCACTGAACTTTCGATGTGCACTGCGTGTTCCACGTGTCACAACTCGGAAGTGTCTCCAAGTTCCGACAAGCCCGACCTCTACAAAGACGTCAATCACCAAGCCATTGATCTTCAACCTGATTTGACTTATCGTGAGAGGCCCATCGCATTCGGATGAGGTGAGCGACGACTTTCAAGTCGCACCATCAAGTACTTCAAAGTCAATGGAGCAATCACACAGCAAGAAGCAACTTGGGGCGTGAAGACTACCTTAGATCCAATTTCCGTATCTCTTTCAAGCCTAGTTTAGGAATCTCGGGGACGAGATTCTTGTAAGGGGGTAGGTCTGTCACACCTGCATTTTGTAACATTTCTTTTCATTAATAAAGCATGAAAATTTGGACCAACAAAAACTTTTGCATTATTTGGCTTTTATTTGAAGTTGGTTTTCTCTCGTGCTTCTTTTCAAGTGCTTCTTGAAGTCAACTACTCTACCCTCTATACTCCATCTCCTTACCCCAAGCTTCGAACAATGACCATGCCATGTGAATAGTGCAATATAGAATTTTCTTACAAAAATAATTTGGCCGAAAGTATTTTCTAAAATTAGATTTCAAAAACCCTCGAATTGAGGTTTGCCTTTGCAAGTACTTGATTAAGGGCAGTAAAAATCTTTCAAAAATATATTTGACTCCTATTAGATATAGGATGCCCAGGAACCACAAAATATAATTTTAAAACTTACTGTTCTATTTTATTTAAAGGCTTTTTCTTAAGGCCAGAAATGGTCTTTAATAGGAAAAAATTACTTTACTATTTCAAAAATATTTGACAAAATTTAGGGAAACTCATAGGACATATATTGTCCATATATAAGAGTTTCAACACCTGGTCATGTTCAAAATATTGGTCAAATCCCTCTAAAACCCTTTATGGATATTTCAAGCTTTTGAAATATTTACAAAGGAAATATTCTCCAAAAATTCCAGGAAAATTCTATCATGTCACATATGACATATCTGATGATCTTGCCAAGTCTCATGACTTGGAGAACAAGATAACATCATCAAAACCCCTCAAAACCATTTCTGTCCAATCTAAAGTTTGATCAACTTTACATTGCCAAGTATGTCCAAATGTGCTCAAACTTGGTGGACATGCTTCATTGGTCTAATGATGCATCTGGACCAAATGGCACAGGTTGGAGAAGAGGAAATCTTGGTCAAAGTGCCTCAAAACCCTCTCTGACCAAAATCAAGTTTGAACCACTTTGCACTACCAACTTTTTCTCCAAGACCCCAACTTTGGTGAGCCTGATCATGTGACCAAATAAGGCTACCACACCAAGTGGTACATCAAGGAGAAATGATCTACTCCACTGGATCTACACAAATCCCTTTCTGCCCATTTCTAGGGTTTGCAAGAGTTGCATTGGCAACTTTGTCCTATTAAGCTCAAAATGGGTGGAAGGCCCTAAATATATGTGACATTTCACCCCTTGGAGTATCTTGGCCAGTGGGAGTCATTAGCCTACCCAAAACTTCATCAAACACCTTCTGGCAAAATACTAAAAAGCCTATTTTTGCCACTTTCACTAATCTCCTTGAGTTCATCTTTTTGCCACAACCCCTCCTCACTCCCCTCTGTCACTTAGACACTTTTCTACCCGAAGAAGCAATGTGGAGGAAGGGGGGAATCACGTTTGTCCTCTCTGGACAGCAGCTTCCCTTCTCTCTCACAGCCTCTCTCTCTCCCCTCTGCACACCAGAGCATCCCAGGCCCTTTCCTGGCCATGTCCCCTTCCACTGTAGCCTCCAGACAGAAAAGGACGCGCGCGCGACGCGGAAAACCCACGGATGCCGGCCAAAGTCGCGCTCTGGGCGCTGCCAGAGCGCCGACCGTTGACGCCGCGCCTCCCGACCGCCTCGTGCCTTCCCATCGCGCCAGCTGATGTGCCTCGACGTCTGCGACACGCCGCCGTGCAGTCCCCTTTGTCTCCCCCTCTCTCTCCCCTCCTGCAGCGCGTGCCCGACGCCGCCCGGCTCGGCCAATGGCCGGCCTCACACGCGCGAGCGCCAGAGCCCTCCCTCGCTCTCTCTCCTTCTCCTGGCACCTACTCCATCCCCACGAGCGCGTGGACAGCTCAAACTCCTCTCCCACGGCCTCCAGAGCTGATCCCGAGGGCGCCCGTAGGCCACGCCCACGGTGAACCGCGGCCAGCCTATATAAGGCACTCCCGAGCCTCTCTCTTCCTCCCTGTCGCTCCTCCACACACCCAATCCACCCCGGAACCACACTTCGCTCGAGGCCGCCGAGCTCGAGATCGAGCTCGAGCTCCGCCGCCTCGGGTCGCCGCCGATCTGTGGTACAGGCCTCCTCCGCCCGCTTCTCCCTCGAATCGGACTCCCTCGCCACCTTGATGCTTTCCCTCTCTTTCCCCCTCGTTTTGCAGCCGGAACGGCCGAGCCACCGGCGCCCAAGCACCTCCGCTTGCGGGACCTCGTCGCCCGTGGCAGCAGCACCCCGCGACCGTCTCCACCACCACCGTAACCGCGACTCGCCTCGAGTCCAACGGTAGCCTCTCGCGCCTCTTCCGTGCCTATATCGCCCCCGGCCGGCTCGCGTCGCCTCTGGCGGAGGTAGGCGGCGGCCGCCGTGGGGCGGCCGATCGACCTCATCACGGCGGGTGGGATCCACCGTCGAGGTTTAAACGTCTTGTGCAGTCTCTTGATCCGATCCGCCGTCGGCGGCGTATTCAGCCTTCGCCTTGACGTGGCGGCGCGTGGGCTGGGTTTCCCCCCAGGGCTGCTCTTCTTGTGGCCTCTCGGCCCGATGTACGTAGCCGTTACTCTTTTTCTTTTA